>JAVTVY010054206.1:0-30073 GCA_036873755.1 Hanleya hanleyi
ACACAGCTTTGCCCAGTTCCGGGTAATGTACCAGTGGTGTGTACTATTCCTGACAACCAGAACTTGGGATGCTTTTGTCCAGCTAAGGGCTGATCTATATGATGTGACAAATTGTGGTTAGTATCATCCATTGTTCATCATTGAACACTCCATTGTATGTCTCGCACATATCAATATAAAACGTAAACCGGTTTTATTGCCTAAGCTTTATTACATGTTGTACCCCGTATGTGTAGTTTTCAATCGTGATAACATCACCCTTGTTTCAGAAGGGGGGTGGTATCGTCCACATGCTTTCATCCAGTTTTACACAAACAAATTTCATTTACTAGAATTTCGACCATGGAGGATATAACAACGATTTGGATTTTTTTTCTTTTTAAGGTGGTTTTATCTTGTAATCCGTGGCTGGCGAAAGTAAATCGAATTGGTATTTGATAAATGGTGAATGATGATGGATTCGATGTACGCCTCCCTTTATTCATAAGGAATGGAATGGCATCTAATATGCTAACCGATTCCAATAACAGTAACAGTATCCGACTTAAGCTGAACAACTAGTCAAAGCAAACGAAAAAGTAGTAATTTTGTTTGGACATTACCAAAGTGGTGATTTTTTTTTCTTACATTAACCCAGTGCTTCGATATGTTGTATGGAGTGGGTACGTGCTAGCAGCTCTGTTTTGTTTTTAGAATAAAGAAGTTTTGTATAAGAACTATTGTTTTATTTTCATTGTGATATTGTGAATGGTTGTCATTCTCTGAAAAAGATTGTGCTACACTGTTGTTCAGTATTGATGATGTATAATAGATACCCAGTCTAAAGCTATAGAGTGAAGCCTATCTTATTTCAGAGAATAGCATCATAGAATTTGATACAATGCTATAGATTTTATATAAACTATAGAACTATAAGAATATTTGTTTTAAATCACAGGGCTATAGGTTTGTCTCAACATCTGAATTTTTGAATCAATGAAACCTACCATTTGATAGAATACAATAGATTTTGATAGAAACTATATATTTTTGTACTTTCATAGAAAGCTATCAACCTAAAATCTATGAAGCTATCGATACTATAAAAATCTATGGTTATCTATAGATATCTATAGGTATCTATGGAATTTCAACCGAGGTAATTCCGCAAAAGTACCGCAAAACTCTATAGATTTCAACTATGGGTTTTTGCAGTAAATTTTCATAAGGGGAGGGGGCTCTGAAATGACCCCCCCTCTAATTATTTTTCTTACCCCTTGAGTTAGGGGGCTGAATCTTACCACAGTATACTCTTGGGTCAAGCTTTACAACAAAATGTAAAAACAATCCAAGCTTTGATGACATCACAGTGACATCGTCTTCAAAAACGGCATTTTTGGTCGATTTTTCGGTCAGATTTTTTCGATTTTTTATTTATGCAATTTCTCCACAAAAATGCTTGACAAATTATTAAATATTAATGTGATGTGAAATAAAATAGTTTTTGTCCACTTTTTATCGCGCAAAAGCATAAATTTTGAAGAAGAATGACGAAAACATCACTTTTCTGGTACCCCATGTGCCCGCCATCTTGAATTTACCCATGATCCTCTACTCGGGGAGTTATGCAAATAGACTCAAAAAGACCCCAATATGATAAACTATAAAGTTACGGAGTGTCAGCTCTTAATATTTTGTCTTCCGGAGATAGCGCAGAAAGATTGGTAGGGAGAGCCATTCCCCCCCCCCCCCGCCCCCTAGCCCTGGTAGGGTTAAAGGTAGTCACGATGAACATAAGTGAAACTGGTTCATATGCATATTGATTGGCGATATATCGTTATATTCACTGTTTGCGAGTTAATTAATCACGTCTCAAATACCAGCGGCTTCGGATACCAAACAGACAACTTCAACGGAAAGTCACTGCGACGTGAATACACCAACACCGAAAACATTATGAGGATGTACTAGTCCTGTGCTATCTTCCGCCAGATCAGCTCCACGTACATAGTAAGGGAAACCCACACTTTTCGACTATATTTGTTGAGTATACATTGATGATTGAGGGGCCACTTTTATGTATATTTCGCCGAGTACTATTTTCCTCATGGACAACTATTTAAACTTCATAATTAACTCATCAGCGTTCTTTCGGCTTTGATCATAAGTTGTTACAGACTTAATTGATAAACTTATTGGAATCAATCAATCAAGGTTTGGGATCTGGAATATATTATGCACTGGAATATTTTTAGAAGCTTTGACACAAATGGCATACGTTTTCAGTTTTACGTTTTACAGTGATCCGTGATCTTCATCGGTTATGAAAACAAATGAAGGCTATCAATTGGATCCATCGGCTGATATTCTTCATCCAGCCATGAATGACAATACAATTGTTAAGACTGATAATGAGGAATTTTGGTCATTGTATGCCTCCATCCAACACTTCCCTGATGCAGCATAGTCGCCATATAATCCAGTTGAACGGGATTACGTCATTTTGTTATCTATATTCGGTCATTCTAAGCTTCATAACGCATTTTAAAAACCGGTAATGTGATCAGCGACAGTAAATGTGTACCGATTAGTCATCAATCTTCATCTTTCCCCTACACCAAACCACGAGTACTGCTTCCGTTTTCTTTCGATTTGATTGAATCAGATACTAATACAAGATGATCAGGTATAGGCCTTCGAATCCAAAAATTTACCAGTATACAACTTGAACATGAGCAGTGCAAAGTACTGAGAACCCCTCGGCCTTGTATTTGAGTAGGGTCCTGGCTGACGAACAAGCAGCTGATGCCAACAAACATTAGGCCAATCTCACTGTGATAAGAGTTGTGCTCTATGATCACATGCATACATGTTATGCAAGTTTGGTGCTCTAAAAAAAACTATATTCAGATAGTTAAATGGTGACAATTTGACAGTTTGACCTGGTGCTCTAGGAGTGCGTAGTAGGGTTTAGCGTCGTTTTCAACCTTGTTTCAGTTATATCACGTCGGCGCATACATGTGCCAGAACACGAGAGTGCTCACAGTTCCTATTATCCTGGACACTGATCAGCCCAGGCAGTACAGAACCCGGTCATCCATCCAAGTATTGACCGAGCTTACCTATGACCACATGCACACATGTTATGCATGTTCTGTTTCGTGAGCCCATGCAAGTGTGAAATAAGTTGAGTATCCAGGCATATTCATTCTTGAGATGTGACGGTAATGCGAAAACAGAAGCGGTTGAACGGACGTACGCACATGATGACAATGCACCCAAGGCCAATTTTGGATGTACTCCATGACCAGTTTTGTGTTTAGTGTAAGTTCAGTAAGAATAGGCCTTATGATACTTTACATATGATGGTAATAAGTAGTCAGAGACGATTGGGAAAACTTCATCCAGTGACCTAGAAAATAGGTCAATATCGTTGATATTCGATAGACATCTGCTCCCATACCACATGCATTTGCAAAGTAAGTTTGGTGCTCGTATGAATAGCCATTATCGAGATATGGTGATAACAATGAATTTGTCATAAATTGACACAGATTGACCAGGTTATATGGGAAAGTATGGGTTAATCTCGCTGATTTTGAATTGGCTTCTACTTTGTGTGCTCTGAGTTTGGTGCTCGTAGGCATATTCATTCCTGGAATATAGTGGGAATGAGAAAATGGAGACGAACGGACGGACGTGCATGATAACGACAAAACACCAAGGCGAAATATGGTCCAGGGTAAAAATGATATGAACTATACCAGGATAGGTCACTTACCTTGACAGAGCCGATATTTCCCAGTCAGCATTCACTCATCGATCTGCAATAAACAGAAAACGCCATCAACATTTGTTAATTCCGGTGCCTCTATTGTTTACAGTATTGTTAATTTTAAAGAAGATATGGTGATGATAGTTTAACTATACAGATTCCACGCAGCTATTCCCAAGACGCAGAAGTTTCATCTTCTCGTTTTGGAAAATTCTCAGTAGCCCCTGGTTTTCCAATCTGTCTGATTAAATGTAACTATAATTTCCTTAGATGTTATTTTGAAAACTTTGATCAAAACAGGAGATTCCCTCAATGAATATTTGCAAATGAATTGAAACGGCAAAAAACTAAAATATAGTCTCCTTTTTCCGAACGGAAGCCAAACCGACAATACATAGGTAGTGTTTCCAAACGAGAATTTTCATACCAGCCGTGTGTTCTGCAGTGCGAAAAACCGCATTTGCTGTATATTCATCACCAAATGTTGAAAGTGGGACTTTTAAATCATATATCAACCTTCTGCCAGAGAAAATGTAATAGTTTTCACGACAAAGCGCCCATTGATGCAGATAAAAGTCGACGACGTTCAACCTTGGTAGAATTAAACAGTAACCCCTTAATTCTGGTTGTTACGAATCGAAGTTTTTCGCTAATTGTGGCGGTACAATTTTAACACCAAATAAGATGCCCGAATCAATACCGTTCCTCTCCAGCGTTAGTGGATATATCAAAACATCAGTGGCTTATATGAAACTTTAGATCAGGCTAAAGTTGCCGTAACCAGGAATGAACTGAAGATCTGACCGTCTAATGACATAGAGTCAACGACGAACCCCGATTAACGCTGTACTCTCCGGGGACAACTGTCCCTTCAGGAAATTCTGTTTGTTTTAGTAGATATTAGAGCTCGAAGCTGAAAAAGGAAATTGTCCAGTATCAGTCTCCCTCATTCTCCTCGTTAACCACAGCAATACTGCAAAGTCTATCTGCAAATGGGAAGCCAACTCACGACGACCTGCCGATGTGTAGCGCGATATACAGAAAATCCAAGATCACTGTTCTGGTTTGCCATATTAGTCCACTAAATCCTATTCCCCCCACATTAATATTTAACCTGTTACTCAACTCAAATTCCTTTTTCTCCAAGGCAGCAGTGATCACCACTAAGCCGACGCTCAATCTTCTGTGCCGCCCAGGTAAAACAGATAATGTGTCTTATCTACGACTATTTAACTCATCTGACTATTCCTGCAGATGATACAAATGCCCTACATTGGCCAGGCAAGACCGACCAGAAATTCCTACAATGGAGGGTCGAGAACTATTATGGTTGGCGAAGTGTTCCACGCTTACTTCTGGACAATGAGCAAAGTCTTATTGAATCATTCGAAGAATACTATAGCGTCGATTACAAAACGCCGATCGGATTATTAAGAAAACTGCAGGATTGTTTCCTATAGGATTGCTAAATCATATTTTGTTACAGTAAGAGTAGATCTGACATTAAATATTCAGCCGTCGTTCATAAACTTTTTTTCACGTCAGCAATCGAGAGTCCTATTTGGTATGAATAAAAACATGAGGCACCAGAGGTGCTACAACTACTCAGCCCCTTAACAGTCTAGACCAAGATGTTTTTATGAGTGTAGAAGTTTGGATAAATAGCAGTGAGTTATGGCATGCGAAATGCAAACCCAAGCCACAACTCGGACAGATGAACGGATGGATACACTGACACACGGACGGACAGACAATCGGAATCCAGTATAACCCCAACTATGTACAGGGGTATAAAAAGTGACAAGGTATCCACATATCTGCAGGAAAAAAAAACATGTAAAGTTGTGATCTTATTGCCCTGGCGTCAGTGTGAGGTGGTCGGCCGCTTAGGCCCCGGAAACTCTGGGGTTCTAGATGGCTGGAAATGCATTCAAACCCATTTCTGGCAGTTAAATTTCTAAAATATTATTCACAATTCAACCCATGTTTAATATATTTTTAAGAAAAAAAAACGAAATAACAAGCCGATTTCCACAGTTTTAATGTCGGACTAATTTTTTCTCAACAGCGTAGGGATACGACAATTATGGCAATTTCGTTTCAGTGGCCTCAAGTTCCCGGGTAATTTACTGTATATCTGACATGGTGCAAAGATTCATAGAAGTCATTTTGGTTAGGACCACTCATGGTTTAATTGAGCTTTTTTCTGGCGAATTGAGATTTTAGCGTGCTTTTGGCAGTGCAAATTGAGTGTAATCAAATTTTTAGGACCGTTTGCTATATAATACATACACGTATAACAGGTACATGAATGTGATACAAGCTGAGTAGCTAGCAGGTCCCCCGCCAGAAAGCTTGTCTGGAAATGGACTTCTCACACACACGGGATATCATCACCATATATATTTTGTGTGATGGTAAATTGTTGCTAGGAGTGTGAAGGAGATATAATTGTGAAGGAAAATGTTGCAAATTGTCTATGGAAGAAGGGTGATAGAGAAAGATCATCCGGTGGCATAGTTGTGCCGAAAAATGAGTGACTCTCTTCTGAGATCCCAGCCATCCGCTAAGTTTGAAGTTAATCGGTTGAATTGTTCTTGAGATATCGCGTTCACAAGATGGTTGGGATGGAAGGACGGTATGAGGGACGGAAGGACGTTATGAGGGATGGAAGGACGGATGGGTAGCTAGTGATGTAAAGTCACCCTCCATATTTGAAGTTTATCGGCTGAATTGTTCTCGAGATATCGCGTTCACAACATAGTTGGGATGGATGGAATCTAAGATGGCTGATAGTGGCCATCTTGGATAACGCAGTTTGGTGAAAAACAATTCCAGCCATCTTCTCACTGCTGTCAAGTCACCCCCTAAGTTTGAAGTCAATCGGTTGAACTGTTCTCGAGATATCGCATTCACAACATGGTTGGGACGGACGGACGGGCGGAAGGACGCTCCGACGGACGGACGGACGGACGGAAAATGTCACACCATTGTGATGCCATCCCAAGTTTGAAGTAGATCGGTTGAATTGTTCTTGAGATATCTCGTTAACAATATAGTCGACGGCGGCCATCTTGGTTAACGCAGGTTGGTGAAAATCAATTCCAGTCATCTTATTGATCTGAAGTCACTCCCCATATCTGAAGTCGATCGGTTGAATTGTTCTCGAGATATCGTGTTCATAACATTTTGGAGATGGATGGAATCTAAGATCCCAAGTTTGAAGTAGATCGGTTGAATTGTTCTTGGGGTATCTCGTTAAGGATATAGTCGACGGCGGCCATCTTGGTTAACGCAGTTTGGTGAAAAATAATTCCAGTCATCTTCTTATTGATGTGAAGTCACTCCCCAGATTTGAAGTCGATCGCTTGGATTGTTCTCGAGATATCGTGTTCATAACATTTTGGAGATGGATGGAATCTAAGATGGCTGACGGCGGCCATCTTGGTTAACGCAGTTTGGTGAAAAACAATTCCATTCATCTTCTTATTGATGTGAAGTCACTCCCCAGATTTGAAGTCGATCGGTTGAATTGTTCTCGAGATATCGTGTTCATAACATTTTGGAGATGGATGGAATCTAAGATGGCTGATGGCGGCCATCTTGGTTAACGCAGTTCGGTGAAAAACAATCCCAGCCATCTTCTCACTGATGTCAAGACGCCCCCCAAGTTTGAAGTTCACGAGTTGAATTGTTCTCGAGATATCACGTTCACAACATGGTTCGGATGGACGGAAGGACGGACGGACGGGTAGCATTTCCAAGTCCCCCTCTCACTTACGTGGCGGGGGACAATTAAGGAATATTTAATTCTTTTATATTGCTTTAGAATTAAATTATTTGATTTCATCACCTGTGCACTATTGGCTTTTCACATGAAATTCAATCAGACAATATTTTAATTTCCACTTCAAGCAGATATCCAGTATTCTTTGAACTCTCATTGAACTTAAAAATGGAGCGAGAGACAGAGTGCAATCGGAAAATCTCCTGTTGATAAAACGCCTCAAGGGAATTTAACTCGACAAAATAAAATGGAAAGCAATAAAATAACTAGATCAGCCTATACTTTAGCTGTCAGAATTGAGCAGCTTTTCCTAACCTGCTAAAGGAATGACACCATGTAGACTATAGAGGCAGGACAAAAATACAGTTCAGTAAAGGAATCAACCATATAAAAAAAAGGATCGTTTTCAGATCGTCAAATGACAGTATCGACTACCCGTGTGTTGCTGTTGTTGTTCGTGTTGATCACTTTCATTTTCGAAACTATTTTCAAAATAATTCAGTTGATTCATTAACTTTCAGTTGTTACTTTTTAAGAGTAGTCGTTTCAAGTAGACAGTTGTTGGTATTGGAAACGAAGTCCCCGGCAAAAACTGAAACATCGACAAACTTATGGCGACGAATGCAGGCAGTGTTCAACGCACGTGTTAACATCGTGGGTGTGTCGCCTCTACTGCTGTATCTCGGCAACGGAAAGGTCAAGGGCGACTAGCCTGTTTTCGGGTACCCTCCCCAACAGCATAACAAATGTAGTGAAAATGACTTCCTGGTGACTGTCTCGCGGGAATTTACCTCGCTCAAAATGGCGGGTTGTTTACCTCTTCGTCTGCTTCTCCGTCAACCACGCGTGATAGTAATAAAACAGCAACGATCCGTAAGTTATGCAAATCACATTAAGTTTAATTGGCTCAAATTCAGTTTTCGTCTTCTTTGAAACGGTGATCTCTAATTGAGTTTCCCCTCGTCTAGACGAAATTGAGTTTCCGATAACCGGCCCCTAAAAGTCGACGGTGTTTTCGGTGGATGATTCGTGGTTCGGACAAAGCTAGGGTAATGGGACAAATTTATCAGTTCTATTAATCAAAGAAAACGGGTTTTCTTAATTTTTACATTTGCTATTTTGGGCGGATTTTATTTTGGGTGCCTGTACGTTTTGCGGAAGTAATTTGGCTCTGGATACGGCCCTGACTGGCAATACCGTACTGCTGAATATGCAGAGGAACCAATGACCAGTCATTCACTACACTGAACCAATGGCTGACATACGACTTTACTATGGAGCTCTTGATTGGCTGCATGCTAGTAGAGTATGGAAATCAGTACAAAAGTAGGGCTAATGTATGCATACTTGTAGATCCGTTTTTAGAAGCCTGGAAAATGGTAGAAAAATAATAAAAATTGTAAAAAAATAATTAATGATCGGTTAGACCTGAAAGTCTCAAAGGCACAAGTAAAAAATAAAAGGTTCCTTGCAATATTTATCGAGATACGGCTCGGACAGACACATCCCCAGGGCCACAACAATACTCCTGAGCCCGAAGGGCTGAGGAGTAATAATAAAAACACAAGACGATTTCACACAAGAGAGAAACAGTCAAACAAAACATGATGTTCTTTACATCAAATCCTAATTACAGACCATTATTTTTTATCCAAATGCATTTCCAATTCGTTTTCCAGATTATGTATCTCAGTCACGCTTTGATTGTGACTGTTCATTTGAAAACCATGGAGATGTAAAACACATGATATTCAAACGGTCCATAGCCTCTGGTATGGCGGAATTAACCCATGATAGGTTTCTTAAGAAAACTACAGGATTGTTTCTTATATGAGTCCTAAATGATATTTTTTTTGGATTGATCCTGTGAAAGCAACCTTACCAAATTTCAAAAATAATTACACATCGGCCTTAATATTCTTGATTGAAGAGACTAAATTATTTTACCGGAACACATTTTATGGAAAGTTTAGCTAAATCACTCCATTTCAACATTTACGGTTGTAGATCCTGTAATTTATATGATTAATGAATAATTAGAAACCTCTATGTAGGAAATGAATTCACAGAAAGGAACACCATGCATTAAGATAAAATGCGTGTGTGCAGATTCGATGACCATGTTACAGGCGACAGTCAGTCTTATGCCGTCATTACATCAAGTCACTAGACCATGCATTTTTTCTGATCATAGTGGATAGCAACATATCTCTTTACATCATCTTGCATTTGTTTTCTGATTACGAACTTCGCAGGAAAATTAGGTTACAAAATTGACCGTAATCCTTGCTAGTGGCAGTAAGACATGCATCTGCTAACCCCAGCGTTCTTTCATGACAGCGGGATGGAAAATTGTATGTAATTCAAAGCGATACATGTAGCCGCTAGGAAAACTCCTATCAAGTATGCAAACTAACGTGGATACTTAGTAACACAATCGGTTCCGAAGCGCAAAGTATTTGTATCTGGATACCCTGTTGGATAAACGGTAGACCGGCCCAGGGATTAATCATTCAGTGACAGTGCTGGCAATCTTAATTCATCTAAATCAATATCTGATTGGTGTCGGTACTTAATGCAAACCAACACACAACTGTATTACAGAATGAACAAAAACTTGTCCCATTCCCCGTGCGCGGACTGCAGAGAGAGCCTCTGTCGGGCCTAGTCCTCTCCAGATAGACCAATCAATATTCGCACTCCCTCTGGTCATTAGCACAAATTGGCCATGGGAACTGGGCGAATACGGAGATGCAATAGTTAGTTGCTTTCGAAGTATCAGACAAAACCTACGGGGCACTGTGTCAGTTAAGTTTACGTTATTTCGAGCGTACAGATCTGTATTAATCCGAGATTGACAAATTACTGTCAAAATTTCATTACTTGATACTTATGCGGGTAATACAAGCCACAGATAGTTTAGCTCAGGATCATCTTCTACGCAAATATAGGCGCATGACACTCAGTAAGTGGTCTTCTTCAAAAGTTTTATAGAGAGTTTCAAACACTAGTAAATAGGGCTGCTTACGCACCATAAGCTTGCAGTTCTATGTAGGTATAAAATAAAACATGTATAGACTCAAGGTGTATAGATCCGTGTCCATTCTTATCCTCTATCCGAATGTTCACTAGCGCAAAACTGCCTATGTTTCCTATGGAATTCAAATTTCTCTGTTTTCGAGTGATGAATAAACAGGAGAACGTCAGTGTTATCAATGGATAAGCTGGGTGCATTATTGAGTTCTGGAGAAATAAGGAAAATGGATTTTCGGAAAACGGTTCCTCTGAAAGATTGAAGAAAACCCGAATACGGCTGCTTTTTTCCTCAACGAAAATATCTGGATCTTGCAGACTTTCAGTAAATGGGATTGTAGAACCTATATATTTTTGATTTATCACGGGTTATGGAAGGGTTAGACCCTAATATTATTGGTCAAATCCAGCATCCACAGTGAATTTAGTTGATTTTTGTCACGATGAATAATCCGGGTACATTCTCTGGAATACTGATGTTCAACCATTTGTTCTACCTCTCTTTCTCTGGTGAACCAATTCGAATGCGCATCCCATGAGACCTGTTCAGGTGTAGGGTAGTTAGGGAACATGTGTTCCTCAATCAATACTATAATGAAGATTGATAGATATATAGGCCAACCCACCCCTAGGACGGTTCAAAGTGAACTAATTGGCACCAATATAGTCAGTGTGATGTCTTCACACACCTGTCTGTCATAGAAATAATGTCTTCCGCATATTCCACGTCCAATTTGGCATGGAAAAGAATTATAACACTGGTTATTGTGTGAAAACCACCCTCCCGAAATGTGCTTACGGGAGACATAGTATCAAATTACATTCACACTATATCACTGCATCATGTTCTCCATTCAGCGTCATTGACATTCATCGACCCGGTTTTTTAAAACACCGATGAGAAAAGACGCAAGATCTGATGTTATGTAAGCAGTCGTCATGCATGGATACAAGCCAAAGTAACCGACATAAAAGCGGTACACTTTACCTTAGATCTGAGAAAGACAGATTATTCAGTCAAATAATGTCTCTTTCGAAGGCATTTGCAGGCACAATATATATAAACAAGATTTCACTAGTTATGCGAACTAGAAATAGAAGGCATATTTTTATCAGCTAGATACATTATCAATGTCAACAAATGCATGAACAGATAGAAAGTCGATGGAAAACACCCATACAGCTAGGACAGATTTATCTCCCTCTATGAATCATGCATAAGGTCCTCACATCTATATGTCTTTTGTCCAAAGTAAATGTAATCGGATAAGGGTTAGAAAGCTGAATATGTCCAGTAGAGAGCATGCGCGGAATATTTCCTGAAAACGGCGATAGATAAGGACAAGTATACGGAGTGACATCGCTACATTAGGATGTTCTTGCAAGGCATACATTTACAATTTTGCTGAAGTTGGGTTACAACACACAAGCCAGAAGACACATGGAAGACAGCATAAAAGACAAGGGAGCACAAGCCAAGAGACAAGGGAAGAGCAGCGGACCGACAAGATAACCCAAACCAAAGGTCAAGCGAACACAAGCGAAAAGTAGACAACAACAAACAGATGACTAGAAATTTGTCGGGTCACGGTTCCTTGCAACCAGTCTACCAAAATGGCTACCAAAAGACGTTCCTAAAGTTAAAATGCAATAGAGGACTAGGATGTACGGGTGAATTATGGCGATGAGGCTATCCAATGAATGATATATGTATACAATATGAACGAATAATTAATATGTTAAAATGATAATTTCTTCGCAAAAGAAATCTTTCCTGGCTAAATATTTTGACATTTGTGTGAAACGATACTAATTTGGATATCACATCGGTTTCTTTCATGAGGCTGAGGACATGTTGAAAGCGGGATTTTTAAATGTCAACCTTCAGCCAAAGAAAATGCAATATTTTTCATGTCACAGCAGGTATTGATGCAGATAAAAGTTGATGGCGTTCAACCTAGGTAAAATATAAACAGCTCCGAAACGGGCCTTAGTAACCCCTTAATTCTGGCTATTACAAATCGAGTTATACGGTGATCGTGACGGTACTATTTGAGCACAATTAAACTCTCAAATAGGCATGTCCGAATCAGTACCCATCCCCTATAACCTCAACAGTCTCACTTGATATTTCTAAATGTCTGACCAGTACTCTTTAAATCCGTGGGTTATATGAATTTCCAAATCAGCCTGAAGTTATCTGGACCAGAGATGAACTGAAAACCTGACCGTGTAATGGCTACATTTAACGAACCCTGATTAACGCTGTACTCTCCGGAGACAATTGTCCCTTGAGTGAATTATGTTTGTTTTAGTACATATTAGAACTCGGTGCTGGAAAGGAAAATTGCCATGTATCAGTCTCCTTCGTTCTCGTCGTTGGCTCCAGTAATTCTGCAAAGTCTATCTGTAAATGGGAAGCCAACCCACGATGACCTGCCGATGTGTGTAACCCGATATAAAGAAAATCCACAATAACTGTTCTGGTTTGCCATAGTATCCCAGTAAATCCTATTCTCCACAAATTAATATTTAACCCACGCAATACCAGTTTCCCAAATAAACTTCTTCTTTTTTTTCCAAGGCAGCAGTGATCAGCGCTAAGCCGACGCTCAATATTCTCTACCGTCCAGGTAGGACAGATAATGTGGCTGAACTGCCACTGTTTTACACATCTGACCATTCCTGCCGATGTACTTTGGCAAGGCAAAACCCCTGGTTTGGCGGAATTAAACACTAATAGGAGTATTAAGAAACTGCAGGATAGTTTCTAAAAGGAATCCTAAATAATATATTTTTAGATTGATTCTGCAAAAACAACATTAAAAAATATCAAAACAAATACAATGGTACATATCTGCTTTAATGTCCTGGTTTGAGACGAGATTAAATTATTATAGTTGGAACACATTCTATGGACAGTTCAGCAAAAGTGCTCTATTTCAACACGTAAGGTTGAATATTCTGTCATTTACGGTTGAAGATCCCGTCATTTATTAGATCAGTGAATAGTTACAAACCTCTCTGTAGGAAATGAATTCACAGAAAAAACCCACCATGCATTTCGATAAAATGCTGCCTATTGTGCGGCATATATCACGCCGATGTTACGGACGACAGTCAGTCTTACATTGTGTAATGTTGTCCATATCTACAGCACAATTTGCATATGACGTCATTACAGCAAGCTATTAAACCATGCATTCTTCTGATCATAACGGATAGCGACTAATCTCTTTCCATCTGTGTTTTCTGATTACTACTTTCGCAGGCAAATTAGGTTAAAAAAATGACCGTAATCCTTGCTAGTGACACTATGACATGCATCTGCTATTCCCAGCGTTCTGTCATGACAGTGAGATTGGAAATTGTGTGTAATTCAAAGTACAAGTAGCCGCCAGACAAACTCATATCAAGTATGCAAAGCAACGCGGATACCTATTAGCACAATCCGATTAGGAGCGCAAGTATTTGTATTTAGATACCCTGCTGGATTAACAGTAGATCGTCAACAATATTAATCATTCCGTGACAGTGTTCGTAATCGTAATTGATCCGAATCAATGTCTAAATGATGTATGTACTTAATGCAACCTGCACGCACCTCTATTACAGAATTTGGAAAAAACTGGTCCCATCCCACGTGCGTGGACTGCAGTGAGAGCCTCTGTCGGGTCTAGTCCTCTCCAGATGGACCAATCAATATTCGCACTCCCTCTGGTCATTAGCACAAATTAGCCATGGGCACTGGGCGAACATGGGGATACAATAGTTAGTTGACTTCGAATTATCAGACAAAACCTACGAGGCACTGTGTCAGTTAAGTTTACTACGTTATTTCGAGCGTACAGATGAGCATCAATCCCGGGATGACAAATTACTGTCAAAATATCATTAATTAATACTTGAGCGGGTATCGCAAGCCACAGAGCAGATCGCCGAAGTCAGCTAATAGTTTAGTTCCGGATCATCTGATAGATGACATGTTATTCTGTGTAACTATATGCGTTTGACACTCAGTAGGCAATCTTCTCCAACAAAAACTTTCAAACACTAATCGAACACAATGCTTGCTCACTATAAGCTTCCAATTCCATGAAGGTATAACACAAAACATGTATAGACTCCAGGTGTATAGATTCGTTTCCATTCTTATCCTCTAGCGCAAAACTTCCTATGTTTCCCATGGAATTAAACGTTTTCTCTGTTTTCAAGCGATGGTGAAACAGGAGAACGTCAGTGTTATCAGTGGATAAGCTGGGTGTGGTAGTGATTTCTGGAGGAATAAGGAACCGGGCTTTGGGAAAATGGTTGCTATGAAAGATTGATGAAAACGAATACGGCTGCTTATTTTCTTCAACGAAAATATCTGAACATTTCAGACTTTCGGTAAACGGGATTGACGAACGTATATATGAAATATCACATGTTATGCATGGGTGAGACCCAATTATTGGTCAAGTTCAGCATTCACAGTGACTTTTGTGGATTTGTTACATTGAATTATCAGCGTAAATCCTGGAATCCTGGAATGCTCATGTTCAGCCATTTGTTCTACCTCTCTTGTGTTAATGAACCAATTCACTCATTGGAATGTTCGTCCCATGAGACCTGTTCAGCTGTAGGGTGGTTAGTAAACATGTGTTCCTCAATTAATAATATAATGAAGATTGATAGATAAAGAGGCGAGCCCACCCCTAGGACGGTTCAAAGTGAAACGATCATCCTTCAAACCTCAGAAAACCAACTAATAGCTGTCAAAAGATGTCTTGACACAGCTGTCATAGAATAATGTCTTCAGCATATTCCACATCCGATTTGGCATGGGGAAAAATCCATCAGAATGCACACTGTACTGGTTATTGTCAGAATTGGAGCGATATGAAATAGGTGGGAAAAATCGAAAACGTCTGGCGACTAAAAAGCAACCATATGACTAAAGGAAAGCTTCCCTCGGCACCTCACACACGGTGGATTCTCGGAAGTAGCCTTAGTATGTCAATCGCGCTTTTATTGCAGCTGTTCATGTGGAGACTATGAAGTATCCACACGACCCCATAACACCGGATTAAGCGGAATTAGATACGCTAGCTCGGGCGCTGTGATGACAGATCAGCTCAAACAAATAACTCATCTGATCTTAATGGATGAACATCGAGGACATCGGATGGAGTAAACGCCTCAACATGAGTTAAACCTAGTAAATGCAAGAATACCCAGAAAAACTAGCCTGTAATGACCGACGTCGTACGGTTTAAATTTCACACCAAAACAGTAAACCTACATAAAATTGTCGAATGGCATATACAGAGGGCGGGCCTCGGGGACTAGCAGTGCACCAGCAGAATCCTGCCATATACAGGTAATAAATTGGAGCGATATGCAAGAGGTGGGAAAAATTGACGACATCTGGCGACTGAAAACCATTCTCCGGAAATGTGCTTCAAGGAGACATCGTGTCAAATAGCCTCCATTCTATATCACTGCATCAGTTTGTTCATTTGGGGTCCGTTCACGGTCATTGACATCCATTGACTAGGTCATCTTTTCTAAAACATCGAGTATAGACGCAAGATCGGATGTTAGGCAGACAAGCCAAACTAACCGACATACAAATAGTACACTTTATCTTAGTACGAAACAAGCTGATTTTTGTGGAATTATTTGTCTCTTTCCACGACATTTGAATATTCCGAGTTATACGAAATAGATCTCGAAAGCCTATTTTTGTATCAGCTAGATTCATTATTGATGTCAACAAATCCGTGAACACCTACGACAGATTTATCCTCCTCTATAAATCATGCACAAGGTCCTCACATCAACGTGTTGTGTCTTCTGTCTTACATATGTATAAATTATAATCCGTGGCGGTCCAACTCCTCCTACTCCTCCTCCTCCTCCTCCACTTCACTCACTGCACAGCGGGTCGCAGAGGTGTAGCGCGGGATAGGGTGGGGCGAGAGACCTGGGATTTTCGCTACCTGAGATTCCATGGGCGAAGCTTGCACCCTACAGTAGAATGGGTCGACTGCGCATGCGCGATGAGTAGTGCGCGATGAGTAGTATAGAAAGGGCACGCGATCTCCCTATCCCTATAGGTGTGGCGCGGGATAGGGTGGGGCGAGAGACCTGGGGATTTCGCTACCTCAGATTCCATGGGCCAGGCTTGCACCCTACAGTAGAATGGGTCGACTGCGCATGCGCGATGAGTAGTGCGCGATGAGTAGTATAGAAAGGGCACGCGATCTCCCTATCCCTATAAACTAACCCATGGTGGTGAATGAACCCATGGGGGTGAATGCGCCATGGGGGTGAATGAGCACTCATGTGGGTGAATGAGCACTCGTAAATGTAATTGGTGAAGGGGTAGAAAGCCCAGCACTGTCCTGAACAGAGCGTGTGCATATACTGATATTTCCTGAACACCCCCATAGAAATGGACTGGAAAACTGAGTGACATCAGTACGTCAGGATGTTCTCGCAAGGCTTGCATTTGTAATTTTGTTGCATATACGCATCATGTTGGGATTTTGATTAGAACGCACAAGCCAGAAGACGAGAGAACAAGAGCCAAACGACAAGAGATCGCAAGCAAATATACAAGGGTAGAGAAGTCGAACCACAAGTCAAGAGAACACAAACAAGAAGAAAAGACATCAAAATTCAAGCCGATGAACCCAGAAATACGGAGTCTCACACGTTCCTTACAATCAACCTATCAAACTGGCTACCAAAAGTTTTAATGCCAAAGATGTTCAAGAAGAAACATTTCAATGTATGCATCATCGTCTTTTTTTATATTGTATGCCCTAAAAATTCAAGCAATTTCAATTACCAAACCTCGTCCAATGTTGGTTTACCAGACGTAATTCCCACAATAGTAAAATTTTAACATTAGCAAAGTATATTATATCTCGATAATACCCAGGATTCAACATATCCTCCCAAAAGTGAGGTTTGATAGTGAAGTTCATGGTTCATATCAAGTTTCTGGTGGTAAACAGCAATACAAGCCATTGCTCAAGTGTGAGATTAAGGTCGAGTGTGATTAAAGTTATTGTGTTCAATAAACTGTGCGTGTTGGTTTTGATATCTGTTCACTTAATCAGAAACGCGTGAGTAACGAACCGAGAACCAAAGCTTTCTAACAGAGAACAGAAGTTACGGAACCGAAAACCTAGTCCATATAGCACGCAACCCCGAATTTCTGTTTTAGAATACAGTTTCTTTTTCAATCTGGACACTCTTAAAGGATTCGTCGACAACGTAGCTTTCCGACTTTATGGACTCCTAACGTCATGTTTCTCTTCTATTACAACGCCGTACAAAGTCACGTGTCATTTGGAGTCACTCAAACAAACCGAGCAAGCCAGATTACCTGGATATCGAAACTGGACGTTATGGGTCACGGCTAAGACAAATTATTGATCGATAACCTAGGTTGACAACCATTGCTTCCTCTTCCGAAACCTCAGTTCTCTGTTAGAAAACTTATGTTTTCGGTTCGATAACTTTGGTTTTGGAAAATTTTGCCATATGGCCTTCTATAACGGTTATCCAGTGGAGTATCAAGCAGTGCGGACATCTGATCATCTACCATTCATGTACCTTTTTTCACTGTTCAGCATACACATTTTTGGTGTATTATGAGACATATTCTGAGTTATGGAATACAATCGTGATAAAAATCGTTCATCAAGGTTCCGATATACCGAACCTGGGGCACCTATTATTTTAAAGCAAGTTATTCAGATTGCGAGTCCACATGCCAAAATTTCAGGTCAGAATATGAGTGGATATGCATGGTTTTCTATTACGCATAGGCATTGGTCAATTTCAATATTTCACAACTTGTCCCATTTCTGGATTGATACTATCTTTTAGTTTTCTTACAGATGGCGCCAATTCCAATGGGGCAACCGAAAAGAGACGGAAACTATTGTAACGCATCATAAAATCTCTGCGCTAGGAGGCGAATTACTAAAATGGGTTCGTGCATGTACTGGCTGAGTATTACAAAAGCCCCCAATCATACTGGTGCAACGGCATTGCAGACGTCTAACATGGTGAGGAGAATCGGATAAAGCAATCCCTTGGATTAAGCCAACAGTGGTAAATTTCAGCAATCTGCTCTACAGGGACGTCCTGTCAAAGCCTCAAGCCTCAGGTCTCTTTTGAAGAGATCGCGAAGTACAGACTGAATATCCGACATTCAATATCCAAACATGGTTCTCGAAGAATTTGCGCCCTAATATCCGAAAAAGACACATTAAATATTTTGGGATTAGACCCTTGTAGAGTAATTTGTTCCTCCGCATACCGCCAAATCTATCAAAGATTCCATCAATTATGCAATATATAGCTGTATAGCCTATCTGTTGATCAACTAGAAACATTATGGATGACTCCGAAAGGAGCTCAGTGTTTCATTGTAAGAGTACAACACTTAACTTTGGAAATATTATTCGTGTAAGTCTGCTCAGAATTCTAGACTTCACGTCGTCCACGAGAGAAGTGAATTCAAATGCTCAACGAATTACCCCCAATGCCCCCTTCCCCAACACCCACACATATACATACATCATAGATGCTGTGCGATCCATTTCCTTGATCGAAATATCAAACAGTTTCAGATACATAGGAAACGCCATGCACCAACTGCGACGAATGTATTGCCATCTTTCTCGCGAAACCAATGACGTCGTTTAATGCACAATACCCTATAATGAGGGTAATACCATGGAAAGCGAATGTGATCGGTCACTACAATACTGTTAGTCTATCGGATACAGCCGACGCGATAAACTTCGACATACAATTTGTACATCAGCAGAAGAATGATCCGATACTCAGCAAAGAAATTATGTCATTATTTCGAAGTGATTTTCGGATGTACGAAAGAACCGTACTACAGGACTCCTGAACAATTGCGCCAGTTACGCCTGGGGTATATCTATTGGAGCCACCTCGATCCCACTCGCATATCAATAGTATACGTTGGAAGAGTCGGACTATGCCATTCACATAAGGATGAATTGTGGCACTGAGGCTATTCAGTGCATAATACATGTACAGAATATGAATATTTTAATCAATATATTAAAATGATAATTTCTCGTAATGAAAATCTTTCCTGACTGTATAGTTTGACATTTGTGGGAAATTATACTAATATGGATATCACATCGGTTTCCTTGATTATGGCGATCAGGGTATGGGACAAGAGACTGAAGACAACACCAAATTTCAACTTCAAAAATGCAAATTTACAGAAGAATATTTTTTTGGTAAAATCCCCCCCGACCCCAATGTCATGTAAGCTCCCCAAAAACTGATACTGATATGGAGCTTGTGGCGAAGAGCTAGTCTCAGCCTGAAAAAGAGGCGGCAAGTGCAGGTGGGTAACTTGATCGATTCAGTTGATCAGAACGATGACTTTATGAGAATTAATTCCGATATTCCAATATCTTCGTGACGTTAGAGCTCTCAAGAATCCCTTTTATGCCTTTTCTTTTATTAGTGTCTTGCTACGTACTTCTGCTGATGGATACATAGTTTACATTTCCATTAAGATCAGTGGTTTCAACCATACACGAAGAGCCTGGGGTCAAAATCTAGTCTCACCTGGACAGAGAAGCATTAACTGCAGATGGGTAACTCGATGGACCGAACCGATCTTGGCGATTGCTTTACGGAAATTCATCACAAAATTCCTGTATATATCTGCTTTCCCTAACTCATTTTATGTTTTTTTATGTATCCACACAGTTTCCTGTCACTCTTTCTCCATGTTCTCAGAGTAGCTTACGCGTGCCATGCTCTTGCCAGCCTGTTGGGAGTACAACAACAAATTTACACCCGCGGTCATTTAATCGATAACATTCATCATATTACATCCCGGAATTCTTTATCTCATCAGGGACATTCATTAAAATGTTAGGGAAACGCGCCCTCATTTTTTCACCGCTCATGGCGGTGCATAAAGTTAAAATCGCACTTATTCCTCCCCATGTAGGCACAGGGGCTCGTTACCGTTGTTAATTGATTAAATAGGTTGATTATAGGGGGTCGAGGTCGGTAACTTTTATTACCGACCTCGCCCCCCTATAATCAACCTATTTAACCAATTAACAACGGTAACGAGCCCCTGTGCATGTAGGCAATAATTCAGGACACGTAACAGCGCATATTCACAGGACGTTATCCTTAGGGGCTCAGTTCTGGCCCAAATGCAATTAATGCACTATCCGACACTA
The DNA here is from genome assembly GCA_036873755.1 of Hanleya hanleyi. Taxonomy (NCBI): domain Eukaryota; kingdom Metazoa; phylum Mollusca; class Polyplacophora; order Lepidopleurida; family Hanleyidae; genus Hanleya; species Hanleya hanleyi. Next base: position 20,834 of record JAVTVY010054206.1, read on the forward strand.
ACGTGGAGGCAATGACTCGATCAAGACTAAACCCAAACACCTGATTTGATAATGTTTCGAGTTAAATCTTTACGATAAGTCCATCCGTTATGGTACATTTAATCTACTCAAGAAGGCAAAAAACACTGCTTCACGAGTATGAGTGTAACTTCCCTCGGGAGTGACGAGTGTTACCTCTAATCACATTACATCTTACGAATATGCTCTTGTTGCATAGGCTTATTAAATGGTGGATGACCGTGAATACAGCCGACACTGGCCATGTCGCATATACGCCATGTTAAGAAATGATCTGCCCCAAGACTGGACAGGAATAATTGGATCTCCAATTGCCACTCCAGCTTATTCATCCGATAGGTAATCCCAATGTCAGTCAGACAGACAGGGAGGATAACTTAACATCTTTTGTACATCACCAGCTCGTCATCTCCAGATCAAGTGAGTGGGCGAGTGCACGGTAAGGTTCAAGTGACTCGAGAGAGGACAACAGGCCTAACGGAATCGAGGTTAACTTTAGTTTACAACCAACATGTCATTCCCATTAGGGCGGGAGGAAAATCACCCGTGTCGTGTTTGTACGGGCTATTAAACTGAACGTCATCATTCGAAATTTCTGAAATTTAGTTACACCAAAATAAAAAAAAGCTTACCCTAACCTGTTGGACCGGAAGAACACCAATTAACCAGATACCCTTTTTGTAACCAATTCTTGAATTTCCACGACAAATGACACCATTGCAAATGAGAAGAACTTTGTAAATACATTGAGTATGTAAAATATAATGTAGAATGGATAGGTTAATGTTTTAGTTTCACATATGTTAGTTCGGCTTCAACGATGGACTTCCTGACAGCTGTTCACAAGACGACCCAGTTACACTGATATACATTTCAAAGCGCTGTACAACAGATGTAGCTACAACTGTGAGGACACCGACGCCGGGGCATTCATCAATACAAACCGTACAGATATTTATTTCTACTCCCAGTAGATCCTGGGTTTTCATTGGCCGAGAGCGGTCACGTGAAGTGAGGATAAATATTCGTCTCCTACTCTACTCTGTATACCGTACCAATAACACGAAAAAGCTAAATGGTTAATTATGTATCCTTTGTTATGTATACTTTATTGTTCAAATTTAAAATTTAACTGTTGACAATGTTTTGGCGTTCGTTGTACTCTGCTCAGCATGGAGTGTCTCGTACAATAAAATTCTTGAATCTTGAATCTACTGCACTGACTGACCTCTAGGCGGGGCTAGCCACCGTGTCACAGGCATTTGATAAGGGTCGGTATAAGATGGGTATCTCAGTAATATCCTAATTATCCGTGGTAGTTATGTATCTACATATATGGACCCCACCAACTAAGGTCGCTAAAAGAATGAGGTATATATAACATTATGACAATAGTGAGTATATAAAGTTTTATTTGTTACTACACCGACACAAAGGTCAATTGTGATTCATTTATCAATGAATAACTAACTATGGGCCAGAGATCATCCATCCATACTGACTCCATGTCACTAGTATATGGGGTATATATAACAGCATGAGAAGGGCGAGTACACTACACATACATATCATTTTAAACATTACAAAGACAAATTGGTGACTGATGACAACCCATCCATTACTGACCCTTATCAAATGCCTGTGCACCGTGTTCAGTGTAAACAAACATGGCTACTGGAGTGTTCTGCCAGTGACAGAACTGGAAATAAAGAATATGCCGGATATCATCTCCGTATATCTGATCGATAAAATGTCCAACAGTTACTGGGAAAATCTGGAAAAGATAGTGTACTGTGACTGTGAGTAGAGACTGATGATTTTGAACAGCTTACGGTAACGAAATCTGGCTCACGCTTGACCCAGTCTTGGTCTTCGACGATCGACCTCGGTAAACAATGTGCATGTTGTGGGAGTTTACCGCTGATACTCGAGAACACATGAATTTGACGTGTACAATTCTAGGTTATATGAATCAATATACTGTTAGCATATAGTACACATTTTTAATACACGCTGTTTAATTCAAGATTAGACCATTTTCAGACGTTTTGGTTAGCGAGTGTGCAGTGTTTTTCGTCGACTCGACTCTGGCTCGGCCGAAGAGTCAGCGATCAAACTCTAGCGCTGTAGGGTCTTTTGACTTATAATTTCGAGCAAAAGTCAACATTTCCTGTCATATTTCTTTGAAATATGACCAAATATGCCATGCTGATTCCGAATATTTCAAAATATTTGACGCGTCTCCTGCCGTTTTCCTTCTCACTTTTTTCGTATTTGGTTAGCAAGTGTTAGACCCAGTTTACCACGTCTCTTTCCAAGTTTAAAAGGCTGCTCGTAGAAATAAATTCGTTATCCAGTGTTGGGGAGTAGGATACGGGAATTTATCCTGTTTCCTGGCGAATACCCCACTCCCGCTTCGCGGTCGTGGGGTATTTTCGCCAGAAAACAGGATAAATTCCCGTATCCTACTCCCCAACACTGGATAACTCATAATATCATTCAACGTATACGTATATTAAAATTTATCAGTCATGTCATTCGATTTATTCTGAACAGAAATGCAGATAAAACTACAAGCTGGGAACCACTCTCTCACAATGTTAGTTGAAGAAGAACACCACATCCAATACATCAAAAGCGAACACAGAATAAACTTCACCATGTGTATAATGACTAGGTTGCAACAATCGAACAAATAATAAAAATGGTTTAGTTTGCAGATGAACACGATACATGAGTGATTCAGATTGTGGAAGGGAAGTGTAGGATGCTATCAAACAGATCAGCTCTACCAATGGCGTTTTAGATAATGGAACAATTGAGTTAGTGATGTTTCTTTGAAAGTTCTATCCACGTCACCAAGGAATGGTCAAACTATTGCTTGATAATGCAGACAGAACAAAACTAGATTTCGAATAGACACGCTGTTATCCATAGTAGTACCACTATAGAGCAGACATCCAGCAGAAATTGGGTTACGGGGCAATGACATATCGTGTAGATGTTAATAATACCAAAGGATTGAAAACTGAGATATTCCCCTTCGTATTACAGAAAATGCATTTCGGCGAGTCGCATTCGTGTCACATGACAGAGGAAGTGGATTGATCAGCAGTCCAAATGAAACAGCATAATATGTTGGGAAAATCTTCCTCTTCGAAAAGGTTGTATTCCTTGTAGCCCTAATGAAATGTTTGGAGATGATGGGAGATAAATCTTGAACATGGCGACACGGTATCATCACAACACACGACACAATATCGCCCTAACGCAGCCCAGAGATGATGCCTAATAAGGTTTGTGGGCTCTGGAATAAACATGGTTTCCGTTTTAACCATTGGTACCATTTGCTGTCTAACATCCCAAGCGAACTTCCTGGGTGGACGATTTAGGCCAGATAATTAAGACGGGCGATGACAATTCTATCGGCCATCAAAGCAGTAGAAATCCGGAACTGTGTAAAATGGCTTCGACAGAAAGGAGCAAACTTCTGTGCGACTCATATGGCAATTCGTGTCTTGAATTCGGTTGTCCCAATGTATGAGCATAGAAAATATGCCATTGTAAACTCTGCAATCCGAATCTGAGATATGAATGAAAGCTCGTGTGAAACACGGGCGAAGAGCATTTCCCCAGATAATTGTTTAACACATAATTTGGTAATCATAGGGCTTTAGATCTACCCAATTCGGGCACACCTCCTATTAGATGTGGCAATTGTTTTTAGGATGGGACAGAGGGTGGGGCACATATCCCTGGGGGATGAGCAATCAGGAATCATCCCTGGTAGTAGTGCCTCTGAGAAGGGATTTCTTTACCAATGGGCGAAACCCAGTGTGAGCAAAATGCTGCTGATAGTAATTAGACAATAATGACATCGAATGCAAATCGGGAACCTTCACTGGCTGTGTGATCTATCACTGTGTCATGGTACCCATATTCCAACAGTGATGCGGTATGTCACAGCTTGAAAATGGTGGGTGTTTCAACAGCTCAGCCGATACAGGATGGTTTTAAGTTACTGTTGAAGCATGAAGCTGAACATTGCAACACATGCAAAATTCGCTAGATTGTTCTGGAAGACAACCAGAGACACAACAATGATGACGAAAATGTTAGATTTGAAGTGCATGTTGGCAGTTAGCATGTGACTTAACATACAGTTTTTGATCAGAGAAAATAGGTCAACGTCAGTCATATTCATATACTTCAGGTCCATCATCAGTTGCATATGTGGTATCAATTTAGAAAGCCTAGCTATATGTCATGTTATATCATTATAATATACAGTATATAACATAAAAAATAGGTTCAGTCAACTGGGATAGGCTTCTAGTCAGTCACCAATTGCACAAGTATTAAGAATTTGGAGAGCCTATCTTCATTTCTTTAAAATCAATGCTAATGCTAAATTTGACTTTGATAAAACAGGTGAAGGTCATTCATTTTCATTGGGCTTCTGATCCATCACCAGCTGCATATGTGGTATGACAAGAAAGATGGACAGACAGAGAGACAGATCATTGGGGCATCATTACATATTATCTTCAAAGTCTAAATATTCTGTCAAAATGCACCAGAACACACCATTTTACTTAAATTAGATACATGTAAAAATTTCCCAGGTGGGACGTGCCATATAGCAGGGATGTAGAAGTTCCACTTCAAAAATCTTTCTACTTTTTCAGTCTAAAAAATAGTTATCAACAGTTGTAACTATGCTGTCAAAATGCAACGGTATATGCCATTTCACATATCGAGTTTCAAATAAATTCTGGGTCCTTCACATAAAAAGAAAGAAAAATGAGTATTAACTGAGTGATAATTTGTGATTTTCTTCGTTGAAAATTGGCCAGAATGCATCTCCAGACATCTGGAAGCTCAGGGCTTCACAGCGACTGGGGGCTAACAAAATATAATTGGGATAGCCATACCAATGAACTGGATCAAATTACTACATAAGTATTGGAGAGTGAAGTGTTTACTTTGTTGACACAAGCAATCCACCAGTCCCCAAAGTGCATTGTGCAATAAGTCAACCACTTCAGATTTTATTTTGTAGCCGAATGGTCAACATACAGGCAATATGTAGGCATGCCAGGTATCAGTGTTACAGTACATGTATGTCTATTTGACCAAAATGCCCTGAATCGAAGCTCCCTTGAATACTTGCAATTCTCCATACAGTATAGCAGCATATTTTTCCTGGTTGCATTTTAGTTATTTGTGTAAGCAGGGCCTGATGTAGTCTAGATTTAGATACATTCAGTTGTCAATATCCTCATTGCCACATGTCTATGACAGCACTAGCAGCACCAATGTCCTGTCAATCCATTTTTAAATCATAATGTTAATAAAATTATGAATTGTAGAAAAGAATGTATAATGAAATATAAATAAAGTATTTTGTTGATGGGCTGTGAAATATGTATGGGAGGTGGCCCTAAAGCAATGTCAATCATTACAAAAAATCCTTTGAAATCCTTAGTCTGTCTAACAACATCACAATAATAAACTTCATGAAGAGCCAATAAATTGTGGTATATAAGTTTACTGTCTATAGTGCCACCCAATGATGAACAAGTATTACAAAATCACAAGATGAAGCAAAATCCCCAGATTTGGCCTGGGGGATGTAGACATTGGACTGGAGTCATGAGAATTTCACGTATTTAAATACGAAGCTGCGCATCTGAAAACCCCTCGGCTCTGGGTACATTCATAATGTATTCAATTTGAACCAAGATGTCAGGAACACCAAGCAGTCAAGTCATAAATATACAGATTATCTAAAATTTTGCAATTAGAAATGACCCCTAAGGTTTCCATTCAATCAGAGAAACCGGTTCATTACATAAGTTTCTTGATGCATCAGTGATGTATACCAAATTTTATATCGAGCATTTGAACGGTATCAGAGATAGAGATCATTAATGATTTCGCATAAATTAAAGATGGCCGCCCATCCTTCCCGCCACTCAGAGAAACTGATGAGGTTATTCATTGAAAGTCTCCTGATACATTGATGCTGTATACCAAGTTTCGTATAGAAGACTGAAATGGTATCAGAGATATACATCATTAAAGATTTTGCATAAATTAAAGATGACCACCAAGGTTTCCGCCCAATCAGAGAAACCAGAACTGTCATTTGTCGTAAGTCTCTTGATGCATCGATGATGTATACCAAATTTTAAATTGAGCACTTGAACGGTATCAGAGAACGAGATCATTAATGATTTTGCATAAATTAAAGATGGCCGCCCATCCTTCCCTCCATTCAGAGGAACTGATGTGGTTATTCATTGCAAGTCTCTTGACACATCGATGCTGTATACCAAGTTTGGTATAGAACACTTAAATGGTATCAGAGATATATATCATTAAAGTTTTTGCATAAATCAAAGATGGCCGCCAAGGTTTTCGGTCAATCAGGTCCCGATTCAAAGTATCTGGATGCATCGATGATGTATACCAACTTTCATATAAAACAAGTGACTGGTAACAGAGATATGTATCATTATCGATTTCGCATAAATTAAAGATGGCCTCCAGGATTTCCAGCTAATCAGAAAAGCCGGTTTGGTAATTCATTGAAAGTTGCTTGATGTATCGCTGATCTATACCAACTTTCGTATTGAACAGTCTAATGGTTTCCGAGATATGGATCATTATCCATTTTGCATAAAATTAAAGATGGCCGCCAAGGTTTCCACCCAATCAGGTCCCAATTCAATAGGCTTCTGGTCTTTGACTAGGTAAATAAGCATACCAAATTTGGAATTTTTCAGTGGAACCGTTTTCCGGCTATCTCGCTCACGTACGGACGTACGGACAGACGGACAGACGGACGTACAAAACGACGACAATACCCCATGGCCAAAATTGGCCGAGGGGTAAAAAGGCCATTGGGTTTACAAGGGATGTGAATTATAACACTGGGAATGTTATATTCATGCTCAGCAAACGAGAATTATTTTTCCCAGATTCAAAGAAGTAAATTTCCATTTTGTCCAAAAAAATCTTATCTTGGGATGCAAAAACGCGCCTCCATGATTTCGCCAACATCGCCAAAGTCCTTTGTCTATATTGCAAGATCATTATATCCAAATTTCATGGAAATCAAAACAAGTTGTTTAGAAGATATCGTGTTACACAAGTTTACTTGAATTCATGTCTATAGCGCCACCTAGTGATGACCAAGTACCGCGAAAAACAAGCAGGTGAAATGTAAAGCCCTAGGAAGATGGCACATAAAGAGTTCAATGGCAAAAGCTTTAATCATAATGGTTATGGAGGTTTTGCCGTTAAGTCAAATAATTGAGATTTTTCATTTAAATGACAATTTGGTTTGCGCCGAAAGGGAATTATCATGTGGCAATCCTATATTTATGCTTGGAAACCTAGAATAGAACAATTTTTAAATATTTCTCCAAGCGAATTGGTAAATTTTCAATCCACGAAAAACTTCTTTTTTTGAGATGCAAACAACTTGCCTTTAAAATTATGCCAACTACACCAGAACCTTTTCAGCACATTGCCTATCCTTCAAGACCATTGTAATAAAATTTCATAGAAATCAAACAATTCGTTCAGACGAAATCGTCACAGAAAGGTTTACCTATGCTCTGACTACAATGCCACCTAGTGGTGAGCAGTGGCTATCAAAACACAACCAGAAATTTTTTCCAGGCCTAAGAAGATAGCACACAAAGTTTGACTCGAAAATATTTAACGGTTTCAGAGATATTCACCTGTAAAGTCGCGGCGGCGGCGGCGGCGGCGGATCCGGCGGAGCCGTTTCTCATGAAAACATAAGAGCATCCACTTTGTGGAAATGCTCTAATAATGAAAGAGACAGATCATATAAAATACATGATGGTACACCATCATGATTTTGTTGAGTAGATGGACTTCCTCGCCGCCTGAAAATCCAGTGGAAAGCGCCATCTACTGGCATTTTCGTCATAACGGAAAACTAATGTTCGACTCCAAAATAACCATATTGTGTATTGAGGTGTTTCAGAATATATCTTAACCACTCTCTCCGTCTAAATCCTTTAACTGGGAATCCGATTAATTTGATTGTCCGATGGCGGCCAATTGTTAAAGGAAAAAAACTTTTCAAGAAACTTATTAAGAAAACTCGACCCATTGACAATGTTTACCACGTTTCGCCTCGATGGGCTAAGTGGTTCCAGACAAGAAAATCTTGGAAGGTTTTCGCCTGAATCCAAGATGACTAATCGGCCATTAAATTGCAAAGATTTATTCGATACAACAGTATAGATAACAAAAAAAATCTGTAATCACTGTCTATCATTTATCACGTGGATGTGCCACTACTTCGGAACTGGCTAGGCAGACAAACGATCAGAGGTGTACTGCTTGTAGGAATCTATGCGGACCAACAGGCACACAGGTCTATACCTTTACCTTGGAACCTTGAATCAGATTTTTGATAATTAATTTAACCCTATTTGGCCTGGGCTTTTTGTGACTTGTTGTGGAGTGGGGGGGAAGGGAGGGGATGCCCCCTCCCTTGTTATTTTTCTTACCCCTTGAGCTAGAGGGCTGAAACTCACCACACTATATCCTTGAGTCAAGCTCTACCAGAAATGTAAAAAACTCCAAGATGACCGCTTTGATGACGTCACAGTGACGTCATTTTCAAAAACGGTATTTTTTGGTCGATTTTTCGGTCAGATTTTTATTTATGCAATTTCTCCGCAAAAGCTGCATGATAAATTAGTAAATATTAATGCGATGTGAAATAAAATAGTTTTTGCGAAAAAGCAAAATTTTTGAAGAAATATGACAAAAACATCAATTTTCTGGTACCCCACGTGGCCGCCATCTTGAATTTTCCCATGATTCTCTGCTCGGGGGGGTTATGCAAATTGGCTCAAAATGACCCCAATATGATGAACTATTAAGTCACGGAGTTTGAGCTCTCCTTTTTTGTCGTTCCGGAGATAGCGCAGAAAGTTTGGTAGGGTCCCCACCCCCAGGCCCTATCCAACATCCGAAACTCCGAAGAACACTGAAAAACAAAGTTAGTTATTAAAATTTTTTGAAGGAAATGGGAAACTTTTTAAATTCATATTTTAGTAGAAAGCACTGAACTAAGTGGATTCACTGAAGACGTTCATGTCTGTCTGTTCTTAGAATTAAAGGATCCACAAGTCAAAACACAGAAAGGAAGCAATCAGAGATTGCTCA
>JAVTVY010054207.1:0-30637 GCA_036873755.1 Hanleya hanleyi
TTGATTCTTTGAGAGAGCACAGCCCCGATTCCGAAGTTACTGGCGTCGGTATCGATGATAAAGGCCTCCTTCCAGTCTGTCATGGCCAAGACCGGTGACGTCGTCAGTTTCTGTTGGAGAGTATCGAAAGCGTTTTGGGCCACTTCGTCCCACACGAAGATCTTCTTCTTCTCAGTAAGCTGATGTAATGGGGCGGCGATGGTAGCAAAGTCACGGATGAACCTCCGGTAGTAACTACAGAGGCCCAGGAAGCTGCGGACTTCTGTCTGTGTCACGGGGACCGGCCATTCTTTAACAGATCGAATCTTGTCAGGTGCGGACTCCTTCCTCAGAGACGATGTATCCTAGATACAACGCCTCCCGAGTACCTATGGTACACTTAGATGGTTTTAGCTTTAGACCGTGCTGCTGTAGCCTGACGAAGACGTCTTCCAATCTTTGCATCATCTGTTCAAACGTGTGACCGAAGATGATCACGTCGTCTAGGTAAATTAGGCAGGTCTCATAGTTGAGCCCGGCTAGGGCGGCTTCCATCAGACGCTCGAATGTCCCTGGAGCATTACACAGTCCAAAGGGCATAACCTGGAATTGGTATAGCCCCTTCCTCGTAGCGAATGCGGTCTTGCTCTTATCCTCGGGTGAAATGCCAACCTGCCAGTAACCAGCCATGAGATCCAAAGTGCTGCACCAACTGGACCCGGACATATGGTCTAGCAGATCATTTATCCGTGGCAGAGGATAGGCGTCCTTCTCCGTGACTTGATTCAAGGCCCTATAGTCCACGCAGAATCGCATCTTCCCGTCCTTCTTTCGTACCAATACCACAGGCGCAGACCATGGACCTGTGGCTGGCTCTATCACTCCCCTTTCCAGCATCTGGTCCACCTGGTTGTCTATTTCCTGCCTGGCGTGTATTGGGGGCCGTCGAGGTGGTATGCGGATTGGAGGCGCATTACCCGTCTTGATGTGATGTTCAACCAGGCTGGTGTGCCCCATATCGCTGTCATCCTTCGCAAATAGGGTTGCGTACTTCGTGACTAATTCTTCCACTTTAAAGGCCTGTGGGTTCGTCAACCTGTTGCTGGACTCCTTAACCAGTCCTTTCAGATGTTCTGGGCATCCTGCTGATGGTATCTTCTTTGGTACCCTTGTCTGTTTGGAATATGTTCCCGCAGTGCTCGTTCTAGACATGACCTCAGCTGCATCTATTCTCGAGATGTTGCCACATAATGTGCCAGCCTTTATTACTGCAGGTTCGCTAGATATATTAAGAAATCTCACAGGCACATCTCCGTCAGAGTTCACCTGGGACAGCGTCCTCGCCATGATCGCCCCTGTCCGTTGTGTAAATTCCGGTTCGTTCTCTGTCATGCCGACTTCCCCTCCTAGTGCTCCTTGGGTCTTGACGGCAGTGATCATCTGGGTACCTGGGGGTATGGTAAAGGTTTCTGTAACAGACACCCGATGACAACCCGGAAATCCCACTACCTCACATTGAATGAATCTTCCCCCGATCCTCAGGCGGTGACTTACGGCGTCGATCACGCAGTGGTGTTTCGTTAAAAAGTCGTACCCCAATAAGGCATCAACCGTGAGGGTTCCAACCACCATCTTCTGCTTACGCATTACCCCTCCAATCGTTAGCTTGAATTCACCCTCGCCTTCGAGGTCCATGTCCGTTCCATCAGCCATACGAAGGCAGGGGAAGGAAGGTTCACTCAGTGGTGGCTTCCTGCCGGGTTCCAGTTGATCGTAGACATCCTTATTAAGAATGCAGACAGAGGCTCCTGTATCCACGCAGCATGACATCATGGTTGGTCCAATACGTACCGGAAGATAAAGTCCAGCCTCCCCTGGGGAATTTGCCTTCTGTACCGCCGAAGGGCCTTTGGGATTATAAGGTGGTTTTTGTAGCCGCGGGCAGGACCGTTTAAAATGGTCCTCGCCGCCGCACTCCCAGCAACACCTTGGTCCTTCCCCGGTCCCGCGCTGTCGTTGATACGGTCTTCATGGTCGTCGTGGTTGTAGAGATTGGGGCTTAACTTTGGTGATCTGGTCTACCAACTCCTTGAACTCCCGTCTCAGTTCTGCCATCTCCGGGGAAAATTCGTCTTCTCCGATACTAGCCTTCTCTTCCTCTCCCTTCCCGGTGCTTTTTGCCGTATGAGTGCTCCTCCGTCGCTGTGCTGCCCGGTACGCTTCTACTTCTACCGCTGTATGTACCGCAGCATCCAGTGACTTGGGATGAGACTGCCAAACTTGGAACCTTAGGTCATCACCCACTGCCTCTAAGAATTGGTCCTTAGCCAAAGTATCTTGGACGTCATCACCAGCGTCGGGGTAGGCGAGCTGAACGAGGCGGGTAATGCTGGAGCCGAGCTCGGGCAGTCCTTCATCCTTTTGTCGAAACCTTGCCTTCAGTTGTGATTTGTACAAATCCGTCTGGTTGGGGGGTGCGAACCGGCGTTCTAGAGCGGATACCAGACTTGCATACTCGACCGCTCCTGGTTTGGACTTCAATGCCGCGAGGACCTGCTGGGCCGCTCCCCGTAATGATACGGCTAAGTACTGTCCTCTCTCTGTATCTCCCCATCGATTCAAAGCAGCACAATGGTTAAAGTGTACGAGGTAGTCTCTCCATGGGCCGGAACCATCGAACGTAGACACTTTCACCAGAGCTTTCGACGATATTTCTCTTGCCACGGTTTCCATGGGAGCTGGTGGTTTCCCGTCTGCGCATCTTAACGCTGGATTTGGCCCATCTCCCTCCTGTTTCGGTTCCTGGTGATCCGTCGTCCTACCAGCGGAACTTTCTTCGCCTTGTCCCGTCTTCGGTGAGACCTGTTGTTGACCAAACAGACCAATGACTGTTTTCAGGCAATACTGCATTTCCCTGGTTGCCGCGGCGAGGCCCTGGATAGTTTCGTCCATCTTCCCCATGCCACTCATCCAGGGGGACATTTCCTCCTCAGTAGGTGTCGAATTGGTTCGAGTTGCTTCTTGGCTTGGTTGATTCCTCCGAAGCCGGATACCAGTCGGGTTGTCGTCTTCTTCTTCACCGTGTGTGAGCCGACTTACTGGCGCCTGGGCTGTTAGTGAAGTATTGCCCGCAGGGGTGACTGGTGCCCATAGTCCGGTGTCTCCTCCGGTTTCGTCGTTGATCACCAAGGCTCGGCCTTCTGGTCTCATAGTCCTTTCCTCGTGGTCAGTTCCCACAGGAATAGTCCAGAAATCGGATGACGGACCGTCTTCCCAACGTACCCGTGATCCTGCTGCCGTCGGAGACTGTTGTTCACCGAAATCGATTACGGCCGCTGTATCCCCATCTCTGACCCTAGTAGTCAGGCCCGATTGGTCGGGTGTAGACTCCGCCTCCGGCCTTCCCCGGGCAAGTTGTCTTTCCATCTTCACTCTCCTGTGAACCTCGGATGTTGGCAAATCCCATCGCTGCCACCACTTTTGTGTAACGTAAAGTGGACTTCTTTTCTCTCTGGAAGTATTCGAATCCCACCGCTGCCACCAGTTTTGTGTAACGTGTGCCGGGCCGGTCAATGAACGGGACGCAGCTGAGCTTAGTCTCGTTAAATGGTAGCGTACAAGCTGTCAGGCCACGGTCCCTGCCGGCACTAGTCCTTGCCAACTAGAGATTCACTTCGGCCTGTCACCTTGTCTGGATCGAGAAAGTAGGAGAGTGTAGAGACAACCACGGCAGATATAGGGTCAAATAATATGCAATTATATTCAATTGAATGTACAGGATGATCGCGATTCAAAGATGTAAATATGTTCAGTGTTAATATAAAGTGCCGTGTAAAGGGCGGCCTGGCTGCTGGCCCTTTCCACACGGTAGGTAATCGTAGGGGCGGCCTGGCTGCTGGCCCCTCTCTGGCTATGGAATGTCGTTGGAGCGAGGCTATGGATATAGCGGTTCTCCTCCCTCTAAGGTGGGTATCCCTAAAAAGCGTCGTGGCTTCCCACCGTGGATATGATCGTCCTCCCATTATAGGTGCGTATGGTTCCGGAGATCGCTTCGTCTTCCCACCATGGATACGTCTGCTTCTCCTTGTATGAGGTCCCCTCTACAGGTAGGATCGTCTTCCCACCGTGGATGCGTCCGCTTCTCCTTGTATGAGGTCCCCTCTACAGGTAGGTTCGTCTTCCCATCGTGGACACGTCCCCTTCTCCTTGTATCCCACTCTACAGGTAGGTTCGTCTTCCCACCGTGGATGCGGCCGCTTCCCCCCCAGTTGTAACCTGTCTTGCGAGGATGCCTCCGTATCGTCTTGCCTCCAAGGTAAGTACCAGTGCCGTGTCACCCGTTTCACCGGCGAGAACGCTCTCAGGCAGCGTTATGCCTCTCCGCCGTGAACACTCCGGTGTCTGTGCAAGGTAACCTGGCTTGTGAGGGTGACTTCTTCCTCCAACCCTCAGGCACGGTAGATCGTGATTCCCTCTGTCTTCTGGTCCGTAGGTACCTCCCCTGTATCAGCAGCCCGGTTCCATGATCCCTGGAAAATCACCGGTCGTCCGAACGCAGCCCGCGTTTACCGGCAATACCGCTGCTATACGTATCCGAGGTCTGCTCCCGTCCAGCGCAAGGCTTGCCCGACCGTCCACCGATCACACCCTTGGTCTCCGAGTATATCCCCGTCTTACCGTACCAGTAGGTTGGATGATCCTTACCTTTCAGTCCTGGGTGAAGAAGTGAGGTTTTCACTCGATGCAGTCACTTTTATACCCATCAGGCCAACGATCACATGTCGTCCTGTCGCCCGTATGACAAGCCACATTTTCCGGCAGCGCCATCTGTACTGTCCAGTCAAAGATAACTCACATCATTGTACAAGTTAGGAACGATAACTCCAATCGTTATCACCAAGCAGGCGTTGGGGAATTCCCGACTTCTAGTTTCACTTTCGTTACTGCTGATCATATCGCCGTAGATTGTTTACACCGTTTCTCTGTTCAACGGGAACATCATGCAGTAATCTCCGCTGATATCACAGACCAAGAATGGACACAAATACGGGACGGTAAGTTCATTCAGTTATACCCCCGTTGTATGTCCGTATTTTATGCTGAGCGTTGTGGCTTCATGTAGACCCCTATTTCCGTCACTTCCGGGTTAGCGTACACACTTCGCTTCAGACTTGCACTCCGGCCCGAGCTTGTGTTTAGTCCTGATTTACCGTTTAGGGGATACCAATATTCGTTACAATACTATCAAATCTGCATGGCACTGGGGAAGAAGTTCCTATAACAATAAAGCAATCCAGAACGACATAAATACAAGCGCTAGATCCGACATTCACTAGCCAGTCGTCGTTTGTGAAGAATTTCCGCGTCCACAATCGAAAGAAAATTCTAACCATAACCCATGATATAAAATTAGCATCATATTTCAAGCAGCAAATATATAATTTTATAACACTTACCCCTATTACACACTGATAACCGTGCAATTATTAGACGATTTAGCGCGGATAGAAACTTTGTGACGTATGAAATCTACACCCTTGATCTTGACACGCACAGGGGTTCACTCGGGGGAATCCATTTCACAGGGCGGGCGATAAATGACAGGACAAATTCTCGTGTGCCTGGGCAATCCAATAAACATATAGAAGGGACACCTTGCAAGTAGGAACTTTAGTTTATTTTAAAGGCAGAAAATGTATAATTACATGCGTCTAGTTCGTCATTCATAATTCAGCCGCCGTCCATAATCCAAAGACCTATTCCATATTTCATATATTAGTATTAGCATCAAATTCAAAAAGACAGTCATAGTATACATAAACATAGGCTAGTTTCCTGCAAGAGAGAAGCGGTCAACAGTTTTCAATGATGCCGACAAGACATTATGATGTTCCAAAAATATATAATCTGTATCGCTGATCAGTATTCTTCGCAGATATTTTACAAACCAATTGGGAAATACGAGTGTTACACAATAAGAAACAGATCAACAGGAGAAACAAGAAGTGCTTTCAGATACGAATTATCTAGCGAAGCGGAGATCGAAGAGTTCAGGACAGACTCGGATGATGAATCTCTTCTTGCTGTTTTAAATGAGACACGAGTGTGATCAGCTGAACAAAGGTAAATTTTCCTCCGCTGACGTTGAGAAATTAAGAGATCTGGCTACCAAACGAAATGAACCAGGGACCGATGGATATTTAAAGGTATTAAATTCGTTTTATATTATTAATAATCACGTAAATTTCTGTCTCAAGTTTAACAGATGGTACCATCGTGAAATTGATTAAGAATGACACAGGAATAGGTTTGTATGCATATATTTTCCACATAGTCCCAGGTGGCAGAAAGAGGGTGAGAGACCACATCAACTCGTCCATTGATATTGGCACGCTGCCAACTGAGGCGGGAGGCTCATTTCAACAAAGGGAAGAAAGATTGTGAACGTTTACCATATTTTTCCAATATTTCTTGGTAATCTGTGTTGATAATCAATTTGAGAAGTGCTTCGCCCTTGCCCTAAAATATAAACTTTTACACACTAACCGTGCGTAAAATAACGATTTAGCACGCCTATGAAAACATTATTTCTTAATTAAACGCAACATATACATGTTGCAACATAATATACAGACAGCTGTCAGTCCCATTAGTTCATTTTGTCCTTATATTTTTTTAAAATATTTCTCTCTATACAGAATCTTTTATGGATCTCCCACACACACAAATGAAACATAGATATTAGCATGCCCCAAATCACATATGTATCATGTATGTATATGTCGTCTATTGTGTAGACGATGAACAAACGTTGAAACAGCAAAGATAATCATGTTCAATCTGGGGTGAAGCGCCTTTGAATTCGAAATAGGGAAGTTCTTTGTAGCAGTACAATATACACGTAAGTATAACTATAAGGTATTGAGTGCTTTGATCCCCATGCATCATGAAAACGACTGATTTTGTCTCATTCTGATAATGTTTTCCTGTTTTTGCTCTAAGAGGTTCTCGTCAATGACAAACTTACCTGTCTGACATCGTTGATTGATGTCCAGTTGATATCCCGACTCACATCCGCCAGACGTACAGTAGGTATTTTACACCAAAAATAAATTTTCATCACACACATACAATTTATACCTCATTTGAAAGCCAGAACCTGTATTAGACGAAAAAACTTTACAGAACGAAAATCCGTCCAGTATTCGCGGATGTCAAACATTTTGAAGTTCGGGAAATGACGATTTTTGGGGGACATGCCATTAACATGGAGCCTATGGGAAATGCCAAAATCGCATGGCACAAAGGAATTTCAACTTTGAAATGATGGATATCGTTACTTATTCGCTCAATTTTCATAATTTTTGGGACACATATACTTCAAGTGTCACTGTTTTAAAATATTCCATCAAGGATCCTGATTGTTTGATAGTAAGCTCCTAATTTGCATATCATTTGCATATATGTATCAAATTTGCACCCAAAACTATGTTTTCGTCCATATTTAATTGATAAAATCAACCTGTATTCAATTTTTTTTGCATGGATTTTTTAATTTACTTGTAATTATGTAAGATGACACAGACAATATACATTTAAAGTTTAATTGTCAATAAATTATGCATAAATTTGCATAAATTATTGCAGTCAAATAGTTGTATTGTATGTGTTATACTTCTGATTTTGATGTTCACATCGCAATTAAGACATCTATTTTAATGTCGGTACCACTAACGTCATTATTTGTTTTGCAATATATATACCAGGACAAAGTATATCATGATGGGACTGCTGGAGAGGAGCGGAGAGGGGACTTCTGTGGGTAGAATGAAGTAAAAAAATGTCTAAAAACCCTTGTTACACTGAAATATTATGTCGGTGAAATTGCACATGTGAATTCGATATTCCTGTATGTTCATCAACACAAATTCTTGTCTCAAAGCTACAAGGTGAGGACAAAGATGGTTTCGTGTTGAACGCAAATTGGTGTTGATTCTAACACAATTTGTGTTATTTTCAACACAATTATTGTGTTAAAATGGCTTGAACGCGATTATTTCCGCAGTGCATACAGACTAAACTTAATACATAACAGGAACGCACGAATGGTATTTGTTGCAGTAAGAATATATTGGGGAGATATGTAATAATTTGGACAAAATGACGACGTCTGGCGGCTAAAAAGCAGCCGTATGACTTCACAGAAAAGCCTTCCTCTGCACCTCAAATTCAGACCAGAATTTGAAGGATTCTAAGACGTAGCCTTTGGAATGTTAGCCTCACTTTTATTGCAGATGTTCTTGTGGAAACTATGAAGTATACCTACAAAGCCCCTATAGCACCGGCTTAAGGGAATCACTATCAGATAGTCTAGCTCGGGAGCTGTGATGACAGATGACCACGAAGAAGTAACTCATCTGATGTTAATGGATGAACATCAAGGGCATCTGATGGAGTAAATGTTTCAACGTGGGGTAAACATGGTGAATGCACTACGATAATACACAGAAAGCTAGACTAAACTGTAATGCCCGACATAGGTGTGGTAAATTTCCCACCAAGATAATAAACAATTGTATTTGTCAAATGACACGTACAGTGGGCGGGCACAACTATCCAAAGCAATATGAAACATATGTTTGAATTGTGTCAGTTGAATGCCAATAAGAGAAGAACAAATCAACCAAATGAAACTGCTAGATGAATATTAATAAGAAAAACAGAACGGAAAGGTGTGTTATATAACATAATATGAAGACGACACCGTAGAAGGAATATGGAGGTGAATTGATGTAACTTCATGGTACTGGCAGGAGCGATGTCAACAATCAACGCCATCATCTCCTAAAAGTGGTATGATCCCATTAACAACTGTGCTGTAAACGTAAATGGAGAAAATCTCTCTTATTTGATCATATTTTCTCTGAATGTTTAATGAAGATCTTCAATAATGTCTTTCTGGGTACAACTCACACCAGCAACCGTTCTGTCCATATAAACAAGAATAATCAAGATCAGGCCTATATTATACGGTTTAGTAGATATGGAGATGAAACAAAAGGGACAAATAACACAATGTTGGGCAACCACACCAACAAAGCAAGATGGAACATATTGTCTGCCTGCAGTTTTATTTCTCAATGTTCTTTATATTCATGTTGAATGGAGATGAATCTAATTAATGCAGCCCATGTTGGGCACAACTCACAAGGTATGTTTGCGACGTCCACAAATGGCCCCCATCGCTAACCATCCATGTAGCTAGTTGACTTCACACGAACAACCAAGTAACGAGTTTGGATCCATATTAATTTGATATGGTTTCATTTTCTCAATGCTATTACATTCATGTTTAGTTTAATGGCGAGGAATCAAATTATTTATAATTGTGTCAATGTTTGGTGCAACTCACACCAACAAGATTACGTCACAGAGGTCAAGGTATAGTGGAAAATTAAAAACTCGATCTGACATCAATGGGAATGAGTAAAAGATGAGGATTTTCTTTTGAAAAAAAAAATGTATTCGAAAAGGAACTTATTTTATTAACTTTCATTTAACTCTTTGAAAATATACGTATATTCATCTATACCATCCATTATCCCACCAGCCAGGCAAATGCGCTTGTGCTTGGATCTGATGATTGATTCACCAAGTTGAACATCCGAGATAATGTGATAACAGAACTTTTTTATGATCCATGCTCACATTCAGAGATATAATAAAAGTTCCTTCACAATCTGTCTAATGCCATCTTCAAACGTTCATAAATCATTAGTTATACGACTAGAATTCTGAATCCTAAAATTATATCAATTCACTTCTTGTAAAATCTTGCTCTCGTTTTCCAAGAACTAAACTCCTAAATGTTCATTTCTATTTCAAACAATGGCTTTTCATTCTGTTCTCCAACTTTCACTTTCAGCATTTCGACCCTTTTATGCAGTACTCGTTAATCATCTTCCTGCTTTTCTCCAGTATTGCTTCAATATTCTGGTGTAGATCTTTCTCATTCGACCTGTAGTTTCTGTACTGTGTCCTAAAGTTCCTGCTTTGTTTTTTCCTCATCAATCATTCTGTATTTCATTTCCACAAATCAGCTGGCTGATTGCCGAGTCTCTTATTCACTTCAGTTGCTTATTCATGTTCCTTTTTGTCGCGGTCAACTGGTCAGAATAACATATAACTGCACATTTACTTTGCCAATCGTCTTGTAGTTTCTAGTACCATACGTTTATTTCAGATCTGCTTGCTCCCGACTTCTGTTCCTCTTGAGCTCCTCTCCATAGTCTTGGTTGACTTAGCAAGTGTCAGATCCGGCAGTCAATATTCAGCCATCGTCCATATTAGAATTTCCACATCGATAATCAAAACAACTATTTTGTTTGACAATTATAGCACCGAATGTACTTTGAAAGAAATAGGTAAAACTGCATTTTCGCACTTCGTAAATCTAATGTTCATATACATTCCTATTTGACAAGGGGTATGTGGGTGCCGTCCAGGACGCCATCATGTTTATACCATAAATAGTATGCTCCCCTGAAGAATGGAAAACTGCTCAATATCTTAACCACGGCTATTAATATTAATATGAATCTACCAGAAGATGATGGAATATTAATTATCATTTTGTATAAATGTTAATTCTGATATACCATTTCTTCCATGCATTAATTACTAATCAGGATCGATTACTCGCCGACAATGATTACTTGCCGACAATGATTACTTTTGTACTGTAAATGTTTAATATATAAATTAGTAAATAATAAATCTATTTATATTAATTTAGTAGGCATACACCGGGTTTATAGTGGCCCAGAAAACGTCGCATCGATTGTGTTCTCCAATTAAAGAAAATATTGGTCACAAACTTCAAGCAGTCAGATAAAAACAATATCGTACCAGTGACACTATTTCATGATACTAGAATTAAGTTGTTTTATGTTGATTCGAAATTGAAACACCAAAGAGTTTATAACACAGCAGCAAGTGATACAACAGCAATGTGAAATGACAACAAAGGCTCATGTTCAGAGGCTTGATCCAGGCACGACGGAAGCAATTGGTGATTGGAGGGGCCACTATCACAGCACCAATATAGGTGAGAGGTTCAGGGGCCGCCTAGACCCGGAAGTTCCAGCGGTTTTAGATAGCCGAAATCGTTTTGTAGGCGGTAATAAAACAACAACTCTTCGGCTGTGTCAAGTCAATTTGTTTTACCGGTTTTGTTGTTTCTCACCACATTGTTTTTATTCGCCATCAAACAAATGATCGATGTTCGAAAGCATAAATAATTGAAATATACATGTATAATTTCACTGGAAATGTTCATCAAGCATTCACCATGTCACTAACACCGGTTTGTTGTACTTGTTCAGCACAGAGTTCATTTTGTTTTGTTTTTCTTTTTGCTGAAAATATTGGTGGTGGGGGGGGGAGGCATCCCCCCGTTTTGCCGTCCCTGTGACATGCAACAAAAGTTTACAAAAAAAAGACCAGAAAATTAGACTGAATTCAGACTCATTTCTTCCTTGGTAAATACAAGTATGGCACTAAACTTACGTTGAAACAGTGGAATCAGTCGATAGGCCTATACTTTTCACTTTGAAGCACATGTTATAATATATTTCTTTCGTGCTGGGATACGGATTGCTATATTGTCTGCCGCTCGTTTTCTTAATATTTATTTTTGTACTTCGAAAATTTCTGAAACTTCAGTATGTTCTGTGAACTAGGCATAATATCTAAAAATCAGACACCGTTTTTGTTTTTTTAGTTGTTTTTTTTTAGGCCCTATGCTATCTGTATTTTCCTAATGTTAATCTTGTGGCAGCCGTAGGCCTACCCAAGCTATACGAGCGGGAACGCATTGCTGTCTGTGACAATGATTTCAGTCTTTTTTTTTAGAGATTTTATGGAAATTGCAAGGAGATAATGGATATCCTGTGAGTACTTGCCAATTATTTTAAATCAGAAAGTGCACGTTATCACGTTGATGTAGAGTGACCTTGACATGTGGACTGTACTATAGACCACGTGGTGCTCAAAGTTCATGCTCGCTGCAACAAACCTGCTTGTTTTGACGACGTTGGTCGAAAGTACTCTTTTCGGAAATTAAAGACACAGTCTATCATGGATGAAATCAGGTACAGTCAAGTACTCATTTCACTCGAAAATAACTGAATTTTTCGAATCTGTATCATTCGTTTCTCTGGAAGGGAATTTATGGGTCCAAATTGCGCCAAGTTGCCGTTCAAAGTGTTTTTCACACAATTTTTGCCATCAAAAAACCGTTTATTTCGTTAATATTCTATCTACAAACTTCAATCAAACGGATGTCATGAATATGGGATATGTTGTTTATAAATTCAGTCATTATACATGTCTGTCATACAGAACAGCGACGGTGCCCAGCGATATTTTCAATCTATAAAATCCGTCGTGTTCAAACTTTCACTTGAATGCGCGCTGCAACAAACCTGCGTCACACTGTCGTTTTCGAAATGTGGTGCCAGTTTTCGATTGAAAAGCCGGCTCGGTTTTCCAGATGGATAAGCATAGTAAGTTACCTATTTTTCTTCGTACATACTTCCGTGATTCACAGCTATTTGTGCAAATTTATACAACTCGATTTTATTGATTTACAGCGTAAAAACCAGCGTTTTTGTGTGTTTTTCCCGAAAATTTCAAACAAATGCGGATATTTTCTTTAAAATGCAGTTTAAAAATTTGCACATTCGGTTTCAGTCTATTTGGGACCTACTGATTCTGATTATAAGAACATTTCATGTCTGCCTGTAAGTCCTGGCAGCCGGGTTTTATGATATATTTCATGTCCGATTTCGCGAAAATCACAAAAATCCATGTGCCATCGTGGCGAGCCCTGTTTTCGCCTCGACCTTCCGAGATTAAATCGTCCATTTCAGGATCAATAACCCTTACAGTTTCACTAAACTTCGCACATAAAAAAACGAATGAATAAGCTTTATATTGATATAATTATTGTGTGCTTTTTATATCACAAACACTGCAAACTTCGCCTCTGTATTGCACCGACTGTGTGAAATGCCGTCGTTCGCGGCATGTCCCCTGCTTAAGTCACGTGATGTAAACACCCTACGTACAGACACCCGTCGTAGCAGTACAGGCTGTTGATTGGGCACAGTGACAGTCACTCACACATTTAGAACCAAACTTGTTCGGTCCACAGGCTGAGGAATTTAATTTGAATTATACATGTTGAGATGAATGGCAAAGGTTCTAATTCCAACATGGAAAATGATTTAATCCATGAATGACAAAGATTTTAATTACAAGCGTTTGGTCCGTCATTCTTAATTCGTCCGTAGTCCATTAAAGAATATCCGCGTCCATAATCCAAAGACCTATTCCATATTCCGTATAACAGCATTGGCACCGAATTCAAAAAGAATCATATTTTACATAATTTACATGGGTTAGTTTTCTGCAAGAGAGAAGCGGTCCATTCGAATTCCATGTGCTAGTCATACGAACAAGATCTATGGATTATTGACGCGGAAATTCTTCTATGGACGACAACTGAATATTGAATGTCGGATCTGAAGATTGCCTTTTAACGCCTGTGTCAAAAAATTTTCTCATACAGAAACGTTATACAGCGCTATTGCACTATTTCTGTATCACTATTTCCCAGAAACGCTATACAGCGCTATTGCACTATTTATGTATCCCTATTCCCCATAAACGTTATACAGCGCTATTGCACTATTTCTGTATCACTATTCCCCAGAAACGTTATACAGCGCTATTGCACTATATCGCTAATCCCCAGCTGTGTTGAGTGAAACTTAATGAGTAGTAGATGGCCTTCCATATATATGATCATTATGATATCCCACTAAGTTTCGCGAATATTTCAGCTCTGCATTTTACCTGTGAAAATATGCCAAATTGAATTACTGAGAGGAGATAACATATATGTAGTTAATTCCGAGCGAAGAAGGAGTGAATGACTATTGAACGGGTAAATTACGTATGTCCCCATAGTCAGGTTTTGCTCAATTTTGTCGAAAGTTTTGTCGGGAATTTGGGAGAAATCCAATGAGTAGTCTATGGAAAACTAAATATATGAAGTTTCCTGAATATTTCAGGTTTTGATTTGGCGTATGATAATATGCAAAATTTAGTTACTGGGGAAGATTACAGCAAATATTTAGTTGTATTGTATTTCGTCAAATTTCGAATGAAAATGGAGTGATCGTCGAAGGGTGTATTACATATACTAGTATGATCATGATGCCGTTCAATACAATTCTTTGTACGTTCAATAGCAAAATACATATATGAACTGCAGAGGATAACGTACATATGACGTTTCACGAAATATAACTAGAGGTATTTAGGAATCAGTTTCTCTCGTACTTTTCTTCCTCTGTCCGACCATCACATACAAATTGTGCGCTAAATACATCACTTGCCGGTCGTCTGAAAGTGGCAAAAATGAAGAGTTATTGCCTCTTTTCCAGGAGCAAGGTTCGGATACGGCAATGCCTTCAACATGGGCCTCGGGAAAAGCACCATCATAAGTTTGCTTATAGACAGTCAGAAGCTGACAGGGACCTGAATTATCACTGAACTGTTCCAGAGTTAAAGAAGTCTGACGAAATCATGTAAAAAATCCTTTAAAATAATTTTTTTCAGCAATTTTTAGCCCGTGCCTATACCCACAGCATACGTGAGGCAAAAGTTTACTCGTGGTTCGCATTGCACTATGGGAAGGGAACATGTTTTTTTTTGCTATTTTTAGACGACCGGCAAGGCGTGTATTATGGATGTATTTGTAAGCACTTTTCCCCTGTATATCCGACAGAACATCCTGATGTACTACACCTTCCGCTCACTTGGTCACATATCTCGCTGCGGTTGACACAGTTACAAGCCTGACACGGTGATCCGAATTGACCACCTGGACATGTGGTTATTGTTACCAAAATACATTAGTAAAAACAAACTTACTCTTTGACCATTTAAAGTTACGTCATATTTCACGGAGTTAGGGCCAAGTAGTACGAGATCGTATCAAGTAGCATGAGATCGGGTGAATTATTTTCAACAAAATCATCCATGTTTTGGTATTCGCAAATACTTCGCGTGCATTGATATATCCACTCTCTCAGAAGGGGATGTGTTCGGGAGAGGGTCTCATTTCAAATTCGTGTACTTATAAGGCATCGGTTACTATAAGCCTTATGCATTGTTCGATAACTGATACATCATGAGCACGATTGATTTGATTTTATGGTTTTCCGTGTTTCTCGTCAATTGTTAACTCATCTGGCTGATAATGAATTAGTTATCAAGGCAGCATTGGCATTAGAAACATCCCAAATCCACAGACTGACGAAGAATTATACGATTAATGTCCAATGATCGAGGTGCGATGGGACAAGGAAATACTTTTAATTCGCATCATTATAAGGTGTTGAGTACTTTGATCCCATACATCATGAAAACGATTGAATTTGTCTCATTTTGCTGCTGTTTTCCTGTTTTTGTTCTTGACGATTCTCGACAATTATAAGCTCACCTGTCTGACACGGTTGATTGCTCTCCAGTTGATATCCCGACTCACATCCACCAGACGTACAGACACCAGTCATAGCATAATTTACAGGCTGTTAGCTGAGCACAGTGACAGTCACTCACACAGTTAGAACCACACTTGTTCGGTCCACAGGCTGACGAAAAATAATCAGTTAAAATGTACAATAGTAATTAATTTAGGAGAAATTACTTTGAATTATACATGTTGAGATGAATGGCCTAGATTTTAATTTTAACAGGGCAAATACCCTAATTTCATGAGTGGCAAAGGTTTAAATTCCACCAAAATTGGAATTGGCACTGTCATATGAAATATATCTTTTCACTATTGACACTGAAACTCTTTTATGGTCAACGGCTGAATACTGAATGCCGGGTCTGACGCTTGCAGTAGAACGCCTGTATCAAAATCTCTCTCATACAGATATGTTATACAGCGTTATAGCACCTATATCTGTATAACTTCATTAATTGAGCATTTCTGATTAGACAGGCCCATGAAAAGTTCTGACCAGCTGCTACAATACAGTATTTAGCAGTAACTGCACAGTTCCGTTAAGTCACTAAGGTACCAAACAGACACTTTAAAGTTTTCATGCTGTCAAAAACTGAACCGCCGTTATTCAAAATAATGACCGGTTTCTGGGTGGAAATTACCAAATGTTGACTGTGCGGAACTGCCCAGTTGAGGACTTTACAATACTGACCCGACGATTCTGCTTAGTACCACTTAGTTACTTTACAGAACCATACAGTAATAGGGCCTTGCTGTGCAGAACCGAGAGGTTGGGAACTGCACAGAACTGTACGATCAAAATATCCCTGTGTAGCTCCTACTGTAGTTAATGTTACCGTGACTCTGGCCTCGTTAAACGTGATTTAAAGTTGAATTCCAAGTTAAACTATTTGTTTACTCTAGATAACGAAAATCATATGGATTAAGAATACTGATCAGCGATGCGGATTTAATATTTTTAGAAAATCATAATGTCTTGCCGGCATCAATGAAACATTTCTCTCTTGCAAGAAACTTGCCTAGTTTTATGTTTACTGTAATTTATTGGTTTAATTTGGTGCTAATGCAATGTATGTATTAGGTCCTGGATTATGGTCGCGGACATTCTTTAATGGATAACAGCTGAATATTGAATGGTGGACTAGAACCTTGTATATTCTTTTAGTGATCACTTGAACATTCTGGATATTGTGGAATCTCTAATAACTGGTTTCGTAACTATCTGTTTTCCCGGTGTGATGGATAAAAATTTCCAGGTGATTAGTGTCCCTTTACGTATCCTTTTCTATTGCAAACAAGGACGGACACTTGTCCTCAATGTAGAGAAAAGCGTCCTAGCTGGGTTAGAAGACAGGGGCCGGGCACTCTTAGCCATTGGACATTCTTAGCTACCACACCGGCCTCGATGGACTATGGACTATCTACATGTACTTCCGAAAACTAAATGTGGCGTACCTCATGGATCGATTCTTGGCCCTGTTCTCTTTCTGATCTACATTAATGATATATATATAAAGCATCTAACTGCCTACATAGTACTTTTTTGGCGACGACATAATAATAATAATAATAATAATAAACTTTATTTTAACTCGATAGCCTCAATAGGACAATGTGCCTCTTTTCATGAGGGCCGAGGGCTAAAACAGATGAGAATAACAATATAAATATATATATATATATATATATATATGGTTATTAACTTTGCAGTCTAAAAATATTAGATTAATGGATCTTTAAAAATCTTGTAAGGGCATCATAAGATTTATTTATTAAGAGAAAAAAAAATAATAATAAAAAAATAAAAAATAAAAAGATAATAACTAGATCTTAAGCTTCTCTTCGGAGAATGAATGTTGATGAGATCCTTAAAGAGGTAAAAGCGTCATTTAAAAAATATTCAGCAAATAACATATTTCGATAAAAGTTATTCAGTAGTTGAAAGCAACTATGGTGAACGTGTTTCTGTGACCTCATTTTTTAATATCACGGGCATTGAAATCACACTTCTGACATTCTCTGAAAAACGTAACAGCACCTGCACTTGGCTCCAGTGCCTGAGATGACGTCAGAAAACGCGCACTGGCATTCCGAGCGTGATGCTTTGCAACGTCATACTCGATCTTAGAACTTTTATCGCACTGTGACGGCTTCTAATGTGACGTCATGGATACCTGATCACGTTATCCGACGTCATCTCAGTCATTTCCCATTTTCATGTTGTTCACTAGACCGAATTGAAGAATCTGACAATATTGATCCCTATATGAAATACGAGATTTCAATACTTGAAAATCTTTTGGCAAATGTTGCAAGTGATCATGCTGTTCAGTTTACCCGAACAACTAAAATCACGCTACTACCTCTTTAATGTACGAAGGAGCTAATCCATTTAAAGCTTTGAACACTAAAACAGTTTGGTTAAAACGATATCGATAAAACAGTGGATACCAATTTAAACGATAAAACATTTCTTGAGCACTGATTGTAGTCAGGTGGCTTAGCGAAATTACCGTTACGGAGCGGATAAAAGCACCAAATTTGGCAAGTAGCTCCCTTTATGCTTATAATTCAATTTTAGCCTAGGAGCCCTCCTGAATTTTTCCAGGGTTTCAAAATCCAAGATGGCCGACATATATGATAAAATTTTGGGTTATGGGCGACACGAGAAGGCCCCCATAGTTCCAAAGTAAAGGTTCTGGGGCCATTTAACCTGGTGTTGGACATGCATAGCAATGCTTCCAATACACTACTATACAATGTATTCACTTTTTCTGGCTGGAGGACCAATAGCGAGATACTGGAGTAGTACATGTATATAAAGGTGAAATTCCCGCGCATTGAGGCTGAGGCTGATGTCGTCATGTGGAGCCTACGTCATTTGCGGATCAATGCCAAAAGTCACTTCTGGGTCAAAGGTCACTTCCATTGCAAGGTCACTTTCGGATCAAAGATCACTTCCGGCGGTGATGCGGTCACTTCCGGCACCGATTGATAAGTACCCAGTCAATGTGAATTGGCTCCCCAGTCACGTCAATGTTAATGGAGCAGTCGCTTCGCCTGATTCACTGAAAATCTTTGGGAATGTTCGGTCATCCCCGGGAATGTCCGAAGGGCTATTGCGCTTAGAGGTCAGTCCTATCTTGCCCCGTCAATGTTCTAGCCACATATGAAGCGAGAGAAGGGAAATCCCCATACAGAGCAATACACGGATCGAGAGAAGTGGAATGCGCATGATCCTGGTGGGAGTAGAACCAGCAACGCGAGCACCATAGGCTGGCACTTTATCCAATTGGTCCATAATAGGAAAGGTTGAAAATACCCTGATACATCTCAAGTACTAGAGGGCGGGTCCCCGACATATACTTCTATATCCAGCGTAATAGGCCCAATGGGACCCACCCATGGACATTTTTCTTTACGGTATGGTGTGTGGCATCTTATTTTTATCTGTCTCATGCTGTGGAGTACGATGGGAGGTGTCTCGAGGTTATGGGTTGACTTTCGCTGAAAAGTTCTGACTGTGCATGCGAGGGGTATAGGCAGATGTGGAATGGACGTTTTGGGGTCTAGGTGGACCATCCGAGACAAATTTGTACCTTGTCTAAAAATAATGCCATGCATTATACGAGTAATATGAAAACAATCACGAATTTCCGGATGACTCATTGCAGTCGCCATTTTGAATTTAACGATCATTTTTAATCTGAAGACAAGCAATTGGATTAAAAATGGGCTCAAGGTATTTGGCTATGATGTGAAATCAAGAATAATACGAACAACATGAAAAAGCAGGCTTTTCAGATGACCCCACACGGCTGCCATTTTAAATTTGGTCATCATAATTTGATCTTCGGGATATATAAATAGATTCAAACTGGGCGTAAGATGTTAGGCTGTCCTTAGATATCCACCGGTTTTGATAAATTTGCACAATGAGCTAAGAATAATGCCTTGAACTATAAGAGCAACATGAAAAAGTATGATTTTCAAATGGCCCCATATGGCCGCAATTTTGAATTTCACTATCAAATCTTGATCTTATGCATATGTAAATAGATTCAATATGGACGTAAGTTGTCAGGCCATGTTCAGAGATCTCTCGGTTTTGATACATTTGAAAAATAAGCTAAGAATATTGCATTGAACTATAAGAGCAACATGAAAACGTGTGATTCCAGATGACCCTATATGCCCACCAATTTGAATTTGACCACCAATTCCCTAATCTTAGAGATATGTAAATAGATTCGAAGTGGGTGCAAGATATTCCACTATGGTCAGAGATCTCTCGGTTTTGATAAATTGTACAATCAGCTAAGAATAATGGCTTGAGCTATACGAGCAACATGAAAAGTTTGATTTTCAGATGACCCAATATGGCCGCCATTCTGAATTTCACGATCAAATCTAGATCATAGGAATATGTAAATAGATCCAAAATGGGTGGAAGTTTTCAGGCTATGCATAGAGAACCCTCCGTTTGATAAATTTACCCAGTGAGCTAAGAATAAATCCTTGAACTACTCAAACAACATGAAAAAGTGTGATTTTTAGAATACCCCATGTTCGCTATTTTGAATCATATTTTGAGCTCAAAACCGATTCAAAATAGGTGTAAGGTGTTTGATTTTGATGTGAGATCCACTGATGTTAAATTTGCACAATGATCTGAGAATAATGCATATTATATGGACAACCTGAAAAAGCGTGATTTACTGGTAACCCCACATAGTCGCCATTTTGAATTAACGCATGATGGTTAATGAGTAAAAGTATGGAAATGGGCTAAAAATTAGCCCAATATAATATTCCATAGTATAGTATCCCCTTCCACCTTGAACCCTACCACACAAAGAACTAATTTAGCATGGGTACCCATTTTAACAAAAAATGCCATCAAAAGTCACATTTGGCGTCTTTGGTCAGTCTTCCACATATGTACATGTAAGTGCAAAGATCATGGCTAAATTCAAAGTGGTTGCAATAAGGTGCCCTAAGAAAGTAGCGTGTGTCATTGTTTTCCTTCCATTTTTTGTTATATTTCTTGCCTACAAGTGCATACAAATAATTTATTTAGTCTAAATAAGCATTCTCCATCGCAGTGATATTTTGAGAGAAAACTCGGCGAAAAAAACATCGGCGGAGAAATGTCTTCCGACCAAATGACGTCACTGTGACGTCATCATGATGGTCATCTTGATTTTTTGAAAGCATTTTATGGTAGGCGCTGGCCCAAGTATATAGTATTGAAAGTTTCAGTCCTCTATCGCGAGGAGTAACGAAAATAGATAGGGATCGAACACCCCTCCCCCCACCTGCCCAAGAATGCAATTAATAGACTCAAAATACCCCGGGTCTGAGTAGGGCTCAGTTGCAGGTAATATTAGCTATAGGTAATGTGCAAATTTGTAACAAATCGGATTAAAATACCTCAATAAGTCATAATTTGATAGCAATTTGCCCTTCCTAAGACAAACAGAACGCGAGAAAATCGATATTTTATCATCTCTGGCGGCCATCTTGGATTTTTGTGTTTCACGTGAATTATCAAGGAAAGTCAAGAGGGCTCCTAGGCTGAAACTTATCAGTACCTCTTACGGAAGCGTCATGCAGAATATGGCGCTTTTATCCGGCCTGTAACGGTAATGTTGAAAAATCACGCTAAGCCACCTGACTATTGAGCTATCACAGTCTAGTATCAAACGCATAGAGCATTTGAGCAGGCTCTCGAGTCGATTCATGTCAGTTCGACAGCATTTTCCCCACACAATTAATCAATAGTCAAAATGAGGTAAGATGAATGAATTAAAATATTTCCGCCTAGCGGAATAAGGTAAAAACTTCTTAATTCGAGTGAGTAAATGAAGTTTACTCTTAATCTTTTTAACAATATAATCGACGTGGGAGGACCATGAGAGATTGCTATGTATATGGACCCCCAACAGTTTTTCACAGTTCGAGTTGTCTATGACAGTTTCGCCGATATTCAAAACAAGTTCGGAGTTTTCAAGGGGTGTCCGCTTTTGCTTGGTGGTCACAAGCATACAGTGTGTTTTGTCGGTGTTGATGCACATTTTGTTTGAAAGACACCAGTTACTCACTCCATCAAAGCCCACGTTAGTTGATCTTGAAGTTCTGGCATAGATTTTGCAGCGCTATGTAGCGTGGTATCGTCCGCAAAGATGTCCGTTTCACATTCGGCTGTATGTAGTGGCATGTCATTAATGTATAACAAAAACAACAGCGGTCCTAAAAATGGACCCCTGAGGGACTCCAACCGTATTAAACGACTCTCCAGATACAATACATCAGCATTGTTTTGTCCAAGCATGAATATTTAATCGAAAAATTCGCTCATTAAAATTCACGACTAGTTCTCTTGCAATTTACTGTCTCTCAGTGTAAAGAAAACCAAATATAAGCTAATCAAACCAACTCGCGATGCTAACCATAGGCATGCGTCAGCTTAGTTATGAATGTCGGATCTGACGCGTATGTCTCATTCATAAATAATCAATATCTTCATTCACATCCGAGGTTTAGGAGTTGGTCTGTTAACTATATCGCGACATTCCTGATGAAATTGCCGGAATGGAGCAGTGCAAATTGGATGACTTAACCCATATAATTAAATTGGGGAATGCTCACATATAAATTACAAGCGTCTGGTCCGTAATTCATAATTCAACCGTCGCCCATTAAAGAATATCCGCGTCCATAATCCAAAGACCTATTCCATATGACAGTATTAGCACCAAATTCAAAAAGACAATCATAGTATACATAAACATAGGCTAGTTTCCTGCAATAGAGAAGCGGTCAACAATTTTCAATGATGCCGGCAAGACATCATGATGTTCCAAAAATCTCAAATGTATTGGCATGGAATAACATTTTAGCTCCGTAGTGGGAGTTACAATTAGGTGCCCTTTCTGGAAGCCACATCTTAAAGGATCGCTCCTTGACCGCACCTGTGTCATAACGAAGTTACATTACCACATGACTGAAACGGTAGCCGTTATTCGAGAGCAAGCAAACAAACAAATAAACACGCGGAATCGATCATTTTATCGGAATCGGACAAAAACCGATATTAATTGTTCGTGAGACAAGAACTCGCACCGAGCAACCACATATATTAGTTTCTTCGTATTCTGATTAAACTTAACGGTGCTTAATACTGTTTCACCTTTATTGAGACGGGTTACAATGAAGCCACGAAAAGTGACGTTACCTGGTTATTGTTTATTAGTATTACTTAAGTATGTTGGTCACTCTGTTATTACCAGTGCGGGGTTAGGTGTATCAATACAATCTATCTTGTTTAGTTGATTAACATTTGTATAAATATACCAATGACACAGGTGTATTTTTTCGCCTTATTTATCCTTTTCTTAGTATTGCATATATATATATATATAAGCAAATGCAGTGAAACTGCCTTCAGTGTTTTAAGTTGCCATTTCTGTTGTTGTGGTAAAAGCTATACCCTGCTCAAGTAACCATTTTATTGTTCAAGTAAGAACCTAAAGTGTTGGTTACCTGTTTCAAGTGCAGCTATTCGTCTGATTTTGCATTTATCCTTATCTGTCAATATGAATCATCTTTGTAAATTCTATATTTCATTCTGGGAGTTGGTGACGGATAATACCATGAGATAATCCTGTCCTAACCACGAAGTATAAGACTATACTAGATGAACATACAATTGAGGGTTGATGATATAATCGAAGTATATTGCCATGGAGTGTGTGTAACTAACGAGATATATTTAACATGTATGCAGTTTTCTCCTTTATATCCCGTGTCCTTTCCGCTCATCACTTCACAAACAAATAACATTCGTTGGAATAATTGAAGAATATTGTAAAGTATCTGAGTTTAATTATACCTTGTAAGCAGCTTTCCCCGGTATATCCGACAGCACATCCTGATATGCCACACCTCCCGCTCACTTTGTCACAAACCTCGTTAGGGTTGACACAGTTACAAGTCTGACAAGGGGATCCGAATTGACGATCTTGACAAGTGGTTGCTGTTACTAGAATATATCATTAGAACAATAATAAGTTTTGCTCGTTTAATTCACGTCATATTACTTGAATTACCGAATCCAGGGCAAGAACTACATCAACATGAGATAGAACGAAATATCTTCAGCAAAATCGTCCGTGTTGATGTATTCAAAACATAGGCTGGAGGTGCATGAGACGTCGGGTCAATGCAACATTTTCAATTCGCATAATTATATGGCACTGGGTATTTCAGCCCTCATATATCGCTATGTCATGAATGATTTTTTCTGATTTTGCTAGTAATTTCCTGTTTATTTATTCCCCCCACTCCCTCGGAGTTTTTTGACAATTGTAAACTCACCTGTCTGACATCGTTGATTGATGTCCAGTTGATATCCCGGCTCGCATCCACCAGAAGAACAGACACCCGTCGTGGCAGTACATGCTGTTGATTGGGCACAGTGGCAGTCACTCACACAGTTAGAACCAAACATGTTCGGTCCACAGGCTGAGGTAGTTAAATGAATTATACTAGCTTAGATGAGTGGCAAATGTTTCAAAACCTTTGCCAAAACAATGATTGTTTAATATGTTGTTTTAATGTGGCATATATGTCGAACTATAACCCGAGGTCGTCGAGAGAGAAAAACTATCTTGATAACATTAGCTACCATCAGTTCTCTTAGATCCTGTTCAACATCGCACAGTGCAAAGTGATTCTTGTTGGGAGAAATAATGCGAGAACACGCTTCTCTTGGGCTGAGTCCTTTAGGGACGTTACCATATTTCTTTGGTAAAATCCGAAAGGGATATCCTTTTTCTTTATATTCATATTAATATGAGATAAATAATTAAGGGAACGTTAACTATATGATAGTTCCCTTTTCTACCCATCTATCCATTCATCCATTTTATATTACCGGTACCGTCGTGGTTTCTCTTCATCTCCCGCTTAAAACGTTATATTGTTATGACAATGGACCTCTTTCATTGGCTAGTGTTTTCAGAGAACATACGCCTATATTAACTGGGTTTTTTTCAGATAGGTAGTCGCTCTGTGCATATTTTGAGTGTTTGTGTGTCTGTATTCTATTACATTGCGGTGATAAATGTTATTAAATCCAATTAATCTGTTTTTGCTCTGGGCTAAAACTGTGTAACGGTCACATAGATCAACATTTCCCATTAGATGACTTGGTAAGGCTAATAGATCATTGTTGTGTATTTGTATCTAACACCACCCAAGCCGGTGCTAAGGGCCGTGTGGTCATGCCATTCAAGAATTCCACATGAAAAGCTACGATAAAAGCGTAGCTGAGATACAAATTATCACAGGAGTCATTCTGATTCTTGTGACGTTTTTTAGATATGCACTCAGAATATTGGGCTTTGGAGTCATACGCGGCATCTTTTTTAACCAGCTTTAGATGTTGCGTTGATTTGTTACCTGTTTATGGTGATATTCTGCTGGTGGATTTTGTCCGCGGGGGTTGTCCCAGCTACAATTCGTCGTGACTCATTTTTGACTGTGGTTAACATGGTGATGAATGAAGCGCATGGTCGATGTTGGACCTCACAGACGTGTTGTGAATAAGAACTTGCATCCTACTTATATTCTCTCCGTTTGGGCTGTTTCTTCTATCTAGCGGTCACATAGATCATTTTCCATCGGCCGATTTGATAAAGCTATCACTTCATTGCTCTTGTGTATTTGTATCTAATAGCACTCAAGCCGTTGCTAAGATCGTGTGCTCGTGTTATTTCAGATGTCCACATGAACATCTAAAATAAAATCGTGGCTGAGATACAAATCATCACAGGGATCATTCTGGTTCTTGTGATTTTTTTTAGATATTTACTCAGAATATTGGTCGTTAAGGTCATATGACTTCTTATCAGGACGCCGCATTCTTTTTGAACTACCTTGATATGCTGGGTTTAATTGTTACCTGTATATAGCGAGATCCTGCTTGTGGACCTTTTGTTCCTGAGGATTGCTCTCTGTACAAATCATTGTGATTTAGTTTGTGACTGTGGCTAAAATGGTGGAGAGAGAAGCTTTTGCTCGGAGTCGGGCATCACAGACGTGGTCCGATTAACAATTTGCATTGTACTTATATTTTTCCCGATTTGGGTCGTTTCTTCTATCTAACGGCCACATAGCTCATCATTATCCATCAGCTCAACCAATAGCGCTCGAGCCGGTGTTAGGAGCCGTGTGGTCATGCCATTCAAGATATCAACAGCTGCAATAAAAGCGTGGCTCAGATACAAATCACAGGGATAATTCTGATTCTTGTGATATTTTTAGAAATGCACTCAATATTGACTCCTGGGTTCATATGGTTTTACGTCAGGACGTCGCTGTCCTTTTATACTACCTTTATATGCTGCGTTTAAATGTGATCTGTATATGGTGAGATTTTGCCGGTGGGCGCTTCGTTCCCGAGGTTTGCCCTCTGTTCAGATCTTTGCGATTGTAGTTTGTGACTGGGGTTTACATAGTGCTGACCGAAGCGCTTGGACGGCCTCGGGCTCCTGCTCAAGCCGGTGCGTGTGCTGTCCCACTGAAATATCAAGCCGTAGGCAGACAGGACACCCCACTCAGTCACATACTGACACCGAGCAAATCAGCCCTTGTTCTATACTTTTAGACGAACATCACTTCACATATTTTCGCACACCTTTGGTCTTGAGGCTTAACAACATCATAAAGCTGTTTTTAGAAAAGGTGTTGACCGATTCAAACACCAACAAATGCTGTTAAGCAACACAAAATAACGGTGTTAGACAACACCAATAAAGGGTGTTGAAAATGGCTCAACACCATATTTTGGTGTTGACAGATAGGTGCCAATACTGGTTCAACGGGGCATAATGGTGTTGGTCTACACCACTGAAGTGTATCGAGGACATACGGTACAGGCTCTCACTCAAAACCTGTTGTACTCAGCACTTTCATCTGTAAAACAGCGCCATTTTTCTGGCTGTGTACAATTGACGGTGTTGCCATAGATTATCTGGGACAAACTACATGAAATGAAAATCTAAGCAGTTTTCTCTCGTCAATTGCGTCTGTTGTCCAATCATCAATTTACATACAAATAACGGTTGATGAAATAATCGAAGTTTAATTATGTGTATTTACCTTGTAAGCAGTTTTCCCCCGTAAATCCGACAGCACATCCTGATATACCACACTTCCCGCTCTCTTTGTCACATACCTCGGTGGTGTTGACACAGTTACAACTCTGACACGGTGGTCCAAATTGACGATCTGGACATGTGGTTACTGTTACTAAAAGAGACCATAAAAACCGATATTACTTTTTGATAAATTCGGTTCACATCATATTTGCAGCAGATATACTACATCAACATGTGATAGAATGAATTATCTTCATGCAACATCGTCCAGTTTAAATATTGACAAAAATTAGGGCAGGGTTGTTGTTGTATGTTTGGGAATTCGCATAATTATAAGTGGGTACTATATGTCTCGATTCATAACTAATATCTCACGATTCTGGTTTTGCTTTCAAAATTTCTCGTCAATTGTACACTCACCTGTCTTACACCGTTGATTTATGTCGAGTTAATATCCCGACCCGCATCCGCCAGACGTACAGACACCCGTCATACGATTACAGACTGTAGGTTGGGCACAGTGACAGTCACTCACGCAGTTAGCACCAAACTTGTTTGGTCCACAGGCTGAGGAAGTTAATTTGAATTAGTAATGCTGGGATTACAGTAAGGGTGTAATCTCGCGTTCAGCCGATAAATCGTCAAATCTGTATAAAAAGTCCTTCATACATAGTTAAGTTAGAGAGTGGTTGTGTTTTGGGACAATGGCAATCTCACCTGTCTGACACCGTTGATTCGTATCCAGTTGATATCCCGACTCACAACCGCTAGATCTACAGACACCCGTCGTAGCATTACAGGCTGTTGACTGGGCACAGTGACAGTCACCCACACAATTAGCACCAAACTTGTTCGGTCCACAAGCTGAGGATTTGAATTAAATTTGTTGGCATGAATGGAAAATGTTTAACAACCCTGGTCAAAATCGTTCAAACACAGCTAAGAGATTGAGTTGTATTTTGGTTTGCTATGTAGTGAGGCGGCTTAGCAAAAAGATCGTGACACGTTGGACCAAAGCACCAAACTTGGCACATCCATCACTTGAGGCATACAGAACAATATCAGAAGGGGTGCCCATTGCTCTGGGCCGTGTGACGCCCTCTGGCCCCCAAAAGGGCATCTAAGGGAAAATATTATCATTGAAAAAATAGTTGGCTTCCCAATAGCTTCATGATTTTGTTATCCTTGAGGCTAGGAAGCTGAAACTTGCCACATTATATCTTTGGTTCCAGCGCTACAATAAAATGTAACAAAATTGAAGATGGCCTCTATGATGATGTCACAGTGACGTCATATTATAAAAATAAGCCATTTTATTGACGATTTTTCTGATCGATTTTTCAAATTTTGTATTTCGCCATTTTCTTCGCTCAAATTGCCTTGTAAATCAGCAAATAATCATCTGATATGAAATAAAATATTATTATGCACTTTCACTTAGACAAAATGCACCAATTTTGAAGAAAATACGACAAAAACACAACTGTCGTCCATTTTGAATTTACCCATGATGCTCTTCTTCGAGAATTAAATGACCCTAATATTTCATATCACCAATCGCCAATGTACGAGTTGTCACAGCGAAACAACTCACCAATTATCAGTATACGAGTTGTCAGAGCATTTCAATCATAGCTCTCTAGATTTGTATCTAATACCGCTTATGCCGGTGCTAGGGGCCGTGTGGTCATATCATCCATGTTGCCACATGAACAGGTGCAATAAAAGCGTACCTGAGATACAACACATATCTCGAATCGTTAGAATCTTGGTATGTGCTTTAGAATAGGTTTACCAGAAGACTATTCTGTGAAGTCATATGACGCAGTCAGTATGTCGGCACCTCTTCCCACTTCCCTTATATGTGTTGTAATTGCTATATGGACACAGAAGTGCTAGCTCTCAACACTTCCGAGCATCAGAGAACATTTTATTGGGAAGGGCGGGGGGGGGGGGGGAGGGGGGATGAAGGTGAATCCAACAATAACAATTGAACACACGATCCTCCCTATTCAGGATCATTTTGCTAGTGAGTGTGCCTGCAGAACCGGCATATAATTGGAGTAGTGCACGGGTCCTGAACCATGCATGCACATGTAAATGTGTAAATATAATGGTATTGTCACCCAGTGGGAATAAGGTGTAGTTTCAGACCCCTCCCCCTATCTGCCTCTGAACTTGAAATCGTCCTAAGCACTCTCGGTCATGTCAACAGCGACGGATAGAAGTCAACGTGTTATTTTAATGTTAGTTTCATGTTTCTGTCCCTCAACGGGCGTTAAATGCAATTTCCGATCCTTTTTCTGTGTCTATTCACTCTCTGAGATCCCTATAGTTATCCTGACAAGCAGCCAGAGGATGCTAAGCCCCCCGCCGAAATGGCAGCAATATTTTTTTGCATTGTTGGTCTCGAGGTGATATACATGAGGGGAGGCAACTGCTATACTTCATAGGCGTTGGATGCGGAGGGTCTTTCTGCCTTCCCAAGTTTCAAAATCAACTCAGAACGGTTGACTGAACATTTTTTGCTTCTGTAAATTAGCTTCCATGCAATGAAGCATGGAAATTATGTAACCGAGAAGCGACCCCCGGAAGTGACATCTCAAGGCATATTATCTGAAAACCAAATTTGACAAGAAGCTGAATGCATCCATGACATGGTGTATCAGCATACAAACTTTGGGAAGAATCTGAAAAGGGGTTATTGCCCGGAAACCAAATTTAGATTTGTATGCACAAGTGTGCGAAACACAATCCCAAGTGACATCTTATGGCACATGAATACCAAATTTGAGAAGAATTCGATGAGCAGTTGTCAAATTATTGCCAGAAACAAATTTCAGATTTTTCCACCAGGTGTCACCACCAGTATTCAGAAGCAGGTGAAATACAATCTCAAGGGACATAACATAGCATGGTACCTCCATACCAAATTGGAGAAAAATCTGATGAGCGAAATCAAATTTAGATTTGACACGAGGTGGTGCTACCTGTAAGCACAAGTGGGCGAAACGCAATCCCAAGCGACATCATATGTCATGATATATTCATACCAGATTTAAGAAGAATCTGACGAGTGGTTCTCAAGTTATTACCCGGAAACAAATCTGGTATTTCGCCACCAAGTGGCACCACCTGTAAGTAAAAGTGAGCGAAACGCAATCCCACGCAACATCTCCTGGCATGATACATGCATGCTAAATTTGAGGAGATTCCGATGAGCAGTTCTCAAGTTAATAACTGAAAACAAATTTTGATTTTAACACCTGGTGGTGCCACAAGTGGGCGAAATGCAATCTCAAGCGACATCTTAGGTCATGGTATTACCCGGAGACAAATTTGGGATTTTGCCACCAGGTGGCGCCACCTGTAAGTGCAAGTGAGTGAAAGGCAATCCCATGCAACATCTCCTGACATGGTACATGCATGCTAAATTTGAGAAGAATCCGATGAGCATGCAGTTCTCAAGTTATTGGCCAAAAACAAATTTCCGATTTTGTCATCAGGTGGCGTCACTTTCTGAGCAGAAGCGGATAACGCACTCCCAAGCAACATCTCATGGCAAGGTACAATGTATATGCATGCCTAATTTGGGAAGAATTTGATGAGCAGTTCTCAAGTTATTGCCCGGAAACCAAATTTCGAGCAACATTTCAAAGCGTTTCAAAGTTATTGCTTGCAGCACAAAAGAGCGGAAAGAACCCTAGCGGCGCCACCTACAGGCAGATCTTTCTGAAACGCAATACCAATCAACATCTTGTCACAAGGAATGCATATGCAACTAGATACAGTCGATCGAATACGATTGGAGGCATGCCTTTTGCATCTTTAGTAAAGGAAACATTCATTATTTGTGAAGAAAGTAAAAACGTAAAACTTAGGAAAA
>JAVTVY010054208.1:0-31505 GCA_036873755.1 Hanleya hanleyi
GTTATCCCCAACGTCCCCAACGTCACAGCGCTGCGGGTGTTCGCCGGTGTTTATCGGGAATTCAACACCACTTTAGGTACAATGCTATAACATTGGTACGGATTGGAGGTATGTTCGAATTTTTATTTATGTGTTTTCTTTAATTTATCATGCAGTCAGAAATGAAATAAAAACGATCTTACCCAATTTTCCTCGAATAAAAGCAGGATTTTAGAAGAAAACTGACCATAATGGCCCTCAGGCCTGGTAGGTTTAAGGATCTGACCATCATTCATGTTGATCGAACCATCATTGCTATATGCCGAATAATTATGCCTGCAGATGACTATCACTCCTGAGGATCGGACCATTCTTCCTCTATGCTGAGGAATCATCCTGGTGGAGGACTGTCAACCCTGAAGTCGGATTTTCATTCCTGTATGCCGGACAATCATGTCTGCCAGAGGGAGCAATCATTCCTGGAGGCTGGCTATCATTCCTATTTGTCAAAAAAAAAACATGCGAAGAGTGAGATTATCACTCCTAGGGTATAACCAAATTCCATATAAACTGGACAATCATGCCTACGGGGCGAGGGAGCAATCATTCTACCATCCCTAGGCACTGACTACCATTCCTTGGTATCTATACGGCATCGAATAATGTCTGGTCCCCTGACTAGGTTGTACATCCTCCTTGTTGTGACATTGCAGATTATCCGTATCTGGCCTAGACTTTTTGAGATCTGTCCAGGCCTGATGAGGAGCCATTTTGCCCCCTCCCCCTGCCATATTATTTTTCTTACCCCTTGAGCTAGGGGATTGAAACTTACCACACTATACCCTTGGGTAAAGCTCTACCAGAAAATGTAAAAGAAATCAATACAGCCGCTTTGGTGACATCACAGTTACGTCACTTTAAAAAACGGCATTTTTTGGTCGATTTTCCGAATTTTTGATTTATTCAATTTATTTGCAAAAAGCTGCGTGATATATTAGCAAAATATTGTTGTGAAGTGAAATAAAATAGTTATTGCCCACTTTTCATCGCTGGAAAGCAAACATTTTGAAGAGAAATGGCGAAAATATCATTCTTCTGATACCCCACGTGAACGCCATCTTAAATTTATCCATGATCAGAGCGCAGAAATTTTGGTATGTGAGCCATTCAATTTCCACGGGCCTGGTTTCGTTAAGATGTATACTGTTAATATCATAAGTAGGACGAGAAAATGCAATTACAACCATCTAGCACAGAAATGTCGTAATCTGTGTGCAGATCAGCCAGCAAATGTCAAAACGCAGATATTTGACGTGCCCACCACTATTGACACAATTTTAACGATAAAGTTGGGGATCTGACAACTTTCAATGTCCTAATTGCCACAATTGTGCCAAAAGTAGTTGCAACAGCGTAGGCCTCTCGATGTCACCAGAGCCCATTGATCTTTACCTGACGCATGTGTTTAGCTGTATGCATGATCTTATATAAGATAAATTTACCCTTTACCAGATAATAGCCGTTTTCAGCATAGAACGGATTAGGGCCGTTGTGATGACTCACCTGGAACTGTCGAAAATGTAAAACTGTAAACCAAACCAGCCTGTGCGAATTCCATGGATTTGCTGTTTTATTTTTCACAGAACAACGCGACATATACACGAGTTCGGCATTTGTATTCTCAATGAAATAAATTAATCAAAAGCGGTGACTCAACGTAAACATTGGTGCGCCGGATGTGAGAAATATAACCGAAACTGATGATTTTTAATAACTCGGGATATAAATTTATATATATGCTTCATTCTGTAGTACGCTAGCTCATCGAAAGTAAACTTGACCAACAAGCATTGCAATTTATAGAATCTTCAACCAGTAGTTCTTGAATTGTCGGATACGAACGACACTTTGTCAAGGTGTTGAGGACAACATGTATGAACAACTCTCCACATGACACAGGCAGATATCTCGACTGCCGTGTGCCAGAACGGCACGAACGGTCACCGATAGTAGTTTTCAGAGGTTATATCTCGGCCAAGCAATGCTTGGAAATGAAAACGAAAAGTTATGATATCGGATTTTTTTCATTGAATCATTAATTTG
This sequence comes from Hanleya hanleyi, assembly GCA_036873755.1. Lineage (NCBI taxonomy): Eukaryota > Metazoa > Mollusca > Polyplacophora > Lepidopleurida > Hanleyidae > Hanleya > Hanleya hanleyi. The sequence goes on from JAVTVY010054208.1 coordinate 2,083, forward strand.
CATTTGAAAAACCCAGTGATGCAACCTTCTCGTCGCTGTAGTGAATATATACAGATAAACATGTTATTGTACTTCGCGTCAAGTTTTGAGATGAATATAGTTCGTAGTTTTTGTTCAATTTTAAAGTCAAACTGTCAGTTCGCAGTTCCAACGTATCTTCCAACTGAACCATCTGTCGTGGATGTGAAAGATGGTTGGAGGTTGGTTCATGCTATCAATATTCCGTACATGCTCTAGGCGACCACAAATGAAATATTCGAGGTTATCAGAATGCTGCTGGCCGTGAGAAGTTGCTGCTGACGGAGTTTGTCCTAAAATCAAACGACAAAAGCGAATTGAATCGTATATTCTACATAGATTCGATACTTCTTTAATATGTATCAATGCCTACAACATAATAGATCGGGGTTTTAAATTGTCTCTCTGCCATACATGTTTATTTACCCATGAAGTGCCCATTCAAATACAGGATTAACTTAACCCTACCTGGCCTGGGCGATTTGGGGTGTGTCGCAGCCTGGGGGGGGGGGGGCGGAAAGTGCCCCCCCCTATATATTTTCTCTACTACTAAGGCTAGAGCGCTGAAACTTACCACACAGTATCTTGGGTTCAAGCTCTACCGGAAAATGTAAAAAAATCCAAGATGGCCGCCATGATGACGTCACAGTTAGGTCATCTTCTCGGAAGCCATTTTTCGGCCTTTTTGGGGTCGATTTTTCGAAATTTTCATTTTTCAGATTTTTCTCTCGAAAAAAATCTTATAAACAGAGAATAATTAGTTTTGCATAAATAATATACTTTCAATGCCTTTTAGGCAAGGAAAATGTGACGAAATGGACCGAAAAGATGAAAAACACGACTTTCGCGGATACCACATGGCCGCCATTTTGAATTTACCCATGATCCTCTACTCAGGGGTATATGAAAATAGACTCAAAATGACCCCAATAAGATAAGCTTAAAAGTCACCAAGTTTCAGCCTCCTCGGTTTTGTCGTTTCGGAGCAGCAGAGAAAAGTTCACTAGGGGGGGCACTTTCCGCTCCCCCTCCTGGCCAGGTAGGGTTAAGCAATATATACAATTTGTTTCCAGGAAATTATACAAAGAGGAAAACAAAGTAAATCTTCAAATTTTGCATGGATCAGTTATTCTAACATGCTTCACGTTATAGTCGTGCGCTGATTGGTCCAGACCTCAAAACATACGGAGATTATCACACTATAATCTTCATTTGTTTGTTGTGATCTGTTTCATTCACGTGCCGAACTGGTGACGTCTCATTTTTGTGACGCAGTGCTACAAAGCTGAGCAACGATTGGTTCATTCACTGCGCAGTGGGCGGAGTTCACACAGCTGCAGCTCGTGAACGGACAGCACGCGCGAGCATGGCCTGCAAACCAGTAACGAAAATCTTGCATCAAAACGGGATAAATTTGCAGAAAATTTGCTATTCCGCTTATGAAATGAGGAAATAGTTATCATTGTGCATGTTAGAATGGAGTTAATGACCTTCTTAGTGAACATTATGGTGTTATAATTTTTCGATGTTTAGTTTTAGACCTCATCAAAAAACCTCGCGGCTTCGCCGCTCGGTTTTTTGATTGACGGTCTAAAACTAAACATCGAAAAATTATTACACGATAATATTCACTAAGGCGGTCATTAACTCCTAAATCTGCGATTGTGAACGATCACTCCAGAATGACACTAAACGGATAATCATTAAATGGTAATGATATTGATGAAATTTATATTCCTCTGAGTTATCGTGATATGTGATCCTAAATGAAGACACCCATTATCAAACTCAATCTGGAAGTCATCTGCGGCTGAATGCATAGGCACATTTTGGTCAAACATACCCAGTTAGGAGAACCTGAAATCCGAGTTTCCTTTTCAGTAGGGTATGTCCATGAAGCCTCTGTCATAAATATGACGCCGAGCTTGTTCTGAAGAGACTTCATCATATATGACCTATCAAAGATAAGTAAATGCTGGTGTACTGATGAACAGTGATTAATGCCGCTGTCTTAAAAGTAGTTCTCTCTAATCATGTTCACTTGTTAAATATTGCTTTGACCGTTACACACTTCATTACAGACACGGTATATTACACAAAACAATTCATTTCCGGAACGAGTATGGTCCACTCGCTTTAGCCGGACTTCTATTCTCCGAGATAACCCTCGGTACAAGAATCATTTAGTGATGACCTACAACTATGCAGAGTAGGACAGAAATCTATGGTGTTCTATTTGTGCCAAGTTTCCGTCGCCTTTTAAAAACGCGACGTCGCCTTTTGAAACGCGACGTCGTGTTTCGAAACGCGACGTCGCGTTTTTAAAACAAGACGTCGCCTTTTGGAAAACACGTCGCCTTTTAAAACGCGACGTCGCGTTTCTTTCCTATGTTTTTGCATTGTAAAACTCGACACAACGGAACTCGACGTCGCGTTTTCAAAAGGCGACGTCGTGTTTCACCCACGTCTTGTTTGGCAATGTTAAAAGATAGGAAAGAAACGCGACGTCGCGTTTTAAAAGGCGACGTCGTGTTTTTTAAAAGGCGACGTCGCGTTTTCAAAAGGCGACGTCGCGTTTCAAAACGCGTCGCCTTTTGAAACGCGACGTCGCCTTTCGAAACGCGACGTCGCCTTTTGAAACACGTCGCCTTTTGAAACACGACGTCGCGTTTCAAAAGGCGACGTCGCGTTTCGAAAGGTGACGTCGCGTTTCGAAAGGCGACGTCGCGTTTCAAAAGGCGACGCGTTTTGAAACGCGACGTCGCCTTTTGAAAACGCGACGTCGCCTTTTAAAAAACACGACGTCGCGTTTCTTTCCTATCTTTTAACATTGCCAAACAAGACGTGGGTGAAACACGACGTCGCCTTTTGAAAACGCGACGTCGAGTTCCGTTGTCGAGTTTTACAATGCAAAAACATAGGAAAGAAACGCGACGTCGCGTTTCAAAAGGCGACGTCGTGTTTTCCAAAAAGCGACGTCGTGTTTTAAAAACGCGACGTCGCGTTTCAAAAGGCGACGTCGCGTTTCAAAAGGCGACGTCGCGATTTGAAAAGGCGACGGAAACTTGGCACAAATAGAACACCGTAGAAATCAATAAAACTGCTTCAGTGTAATCATTGATTGATGTATATATATGTGTCTAAAAATATCATGATTGAATGTTGATTTGGGTGATATGGGTCCTGGTATATGTCTCATGTTCAAATATAATTAGGGTTGTGACAGTGTCTCTCGTACAAATATAAGTAGTGCTGTGACAGTGTATCTCGTACAAATATAAGTAGTGTTGTGACCGTGTCTCTCGTACAAATATAAGTAGTGTTGTGACAGTGGGTCTCGTACAAATATAAGTAGTGTTGTGCCAGTGTATCTCGTACAAATATAAGCAGAGTTATGACAGTGTATCTCGTACAAATATAAGTAGTGTTGTGACAGTGTATCTCGTACATATATAATTAGTGTTGTGACAGTGTATCTCGTACAAATATAAGTAGTGATGTGACAGTGTCTCTCGTACAAATATAAGTAGTGTTGTGAGAGTGTATATCGTACAAATATAAGTAGTGTTGTGACAGTGTCTCTCGTACAAATATAAGTAGTATCGTGACAGTGTATCTCGTACAAATATAAGTAGTGTTGTGACAGTGTCTCTCGTACAAATATAAGTAGTGTTGTGACAGTGTATCTCGTACAAATATAAGTAGTGTTGTGACAGTGTATCTCGTACAAATATAAGTAGTGTTGTGACAGTGTCCCTCGTACAAATATAAGTAGTGTTGTGACAGTGTATCTCGTACAAATATAAGTAGTGTTGTGACAGTGTCTCTCGTACAAATATAAGTAGTGTTGTGACAGTGTCTCTCGTACAAATATAAGTAGTGTTGTGACAGTGTATCTCGTACAAATATAAGTAGTGTTGTGACAGTGTCTCTCCTACAAATATAAGTAGTGTTGTGACAGTGTCTCTCGTACAAATATAAGTAGCGTTGTGACAGTGTATCTCGTACAAATATAAGTAGTGTTGTGACAGTGTCTCTCGTACAAATATAAGTAGTGTTGTGACAGTATATCTCGTACAAATATAAGTAGTGTTGTGACAGTGTATCTCGTACAAATATAAGTAGTGTTGTGACAGTGTCTCTCGTACAAATATAAGTAGTGTTGTGACAGTGTATCTCGTACAAATATAAGTAGTGTTGTGACAATGTCTCTCGTACAAATATAAGTAGTGTTGTGACAGTGTCTCTCGTACAAATATAAGTAGTGTTGTGACAGTGTATCTCGTATAAACATAAGTATTAATTATTTGTGGTATCTCGTACAAATATAAGTAGTGTTGTGACAGTGTATGTCGTACAAATATAAGTATTGTTGTGACAGTGTATCTCGTACAAATATAAGTAGTGTTGTGACAGTGTATCTCGTACAAATATAAGTAGTGTTGTGACAGTGTCCCTCGTACAAATATAAGTAGTGTTGTGACAGTGTATCTCGTACAAATATAAGTAGTGTTGTGACAGTGTATCTCGTACAAATATAAGTAGTGTTGTGACAGTGTCTCTCGTACAAATATAAGTAGTGTTGTGACAGTGTCTCTGGTACAAATATAAGTAGTGTTGTGACAGTGTATCTCGTACAAATATAAGTAGTGTTGTGACAGTGTCTCTCGTACAAATATAAGTAGTGTTGTGACAGTGTCTCTCGTACAAATATAAGTATTGTTGTGACAGTATATCTCGAACAAATATAAGTGGTATTGTGACAGTGTATCTCGTACAAATATAAGTAATGTTGTGAGAGTGTATCTCGAACAAATATAAGTAGTGTTGTGACAGTGTATCTCGTTCAAATATAAGTAGTGTTGTGACAGTGTATCTCGTACGAATATAAGTAGTGTTGTGGCAGTGTCTCTCGTACAAATATAAGTAATGTTGTGAGAGTGTATCTCGAACAAATATAAGTAGTGTTGTGACAGTGTATCTCGTTCAAATATAAGTAGTGTTGTGACAGTGTATCTCGTACAAATATAAGTAGTGTTGTGACAGTATATCTCGTACAAATATAAGTAGTGTTGTGACAGTGTATCTCGTACAAATATAAGTAGTGCTGTGACAGTGTCTCTCGTACAAATATAAGGAGTGTTGTGACAGTATATCTCGTGCAAATATAAGTAGTGTTGTGACAGTGTATCTCGTACAAATATAAGTAGTGTTGTGGCAGTGTCTCTCGTACAAATATAAGTAGTGTTGTGACAATGTCTCTCGTACAAATATAAGTAGTGTTGTGACAATGTCTCTCGTACAAATATAAGTAGTGTTGTGACAGTGTATCTCGTACAAATATAAGTAGTGTTGTGACAGTATATCTCGTACAAATATAAGTAGTGTTGTGACAGTGTATCTCGTACAATTATAAGCAGTGCTGTGACAGTGTATCTCGTACAAATATAAGTAGTCTTGTGACAGTGTATCTCGTACACATATAAGCAGTGTTTTGACAGTGTATCTCGTACAAATATAAGTAGTGTTGTGACAGTGTCTCTCGTACAAATATAAGTAGTTTTGTGAAAGTATCTTTCGTACAAATATAAGTAGTGTTGTGACAGTGTCTCTCCTACAAATATAAGTAGTGTTGTGACAGTGTATCTCGTACAAATATAAGTAGTGTTGTGACAGTGTTTCTCGTACAAATATAAGTAGTGCTGTGACAGTGTCTCTCGTACAAATATAAGTAGTGTTGTGACAGTGTATCTCGTACAAACATAAGTAGTGTTGTGACAGTGTTTCTCCTACAAATATAAGTAGTGTTGTGACAGTGTCTCTCGTACAAATATAAGTAGTGTTGCGACTGTCTCACGTACAAATATAAGTATTGTTGTGACAGTATATCTCGAACAAATATAAGTAGTATTGTGACAGTGTATCTCGTACAAATATAAGTAGTGTTGTGACAGTGTATGTTGTACAAATATAAGTAGTGTTGTGACAGTGTCTCTCGTACAAATATAAGTAGTGTTGTGACAGTGTATCTCGTACAAATATAAGTAGTGTTGTGACAGTATATCTCGTACAAATATAAGCAGTGTTGTTACAGTGTATCTCGTACAAATATAAGTAGTGTTGTGACAGTATATATCGTACGAATATAAGTAGTGTTGTGCCAATGTCTCTCGTACAAATATAAGTAGTGTTGTGACAGTGTCTCTCGTACAAATATAAGCAGTGTTGTGACGGTATATCTCGTACAAATATAATTAGTGCTGTGACAGTGTCTCTCGTACAAATATAAGTAGTGTTGTGACAGTGTATCTCGTACAAATATAAGTAGTGTTGTGACAGTGTATCTCGTACAAATATAAGTAGTGTTGTGACAGTGTATCTCGTACAAATATAAGTAGTGTTGTGACAGTGTCTCTCGTACAAATATAAGTAGTGTTGTGGCAGTGTCTCTCGTACAAATATAAGTAGTGTTGTGACAGTGTCTCTCGTACTAATATAAGTAGTGTTGTGACAGTGTATCTCGTACAAATATAAGTAATGTTGTGAGAGTGTATCGTACAAATATAAGTAGTGTTGTGACAGTGCATCTCGTACAAATATAAGTAGTGTTGTGACAGTGTATCTCGTACAAATATAAGTAGTGTTGTGACAGTGTCTCTCGTACAAATATAAGTAGTGTTGTGACAGTGTCTCTCGTACAAATATAAGTATTGTTGTGACAGTGTATCTCGTACAAATATAAGTAGTGTTGTGACAGTGTATCTCGTACAAATATAAGTAGTGTTGTGACAGTGTATCTCGTACAAATATAAGTAGTGTTGTGACAGTGTCTCTCGTACAAATATAAGTAGTGTTGTGGCAGTGTCTCTCGTACAAATATAAGTAGTGTTGTGACAGTGTCTCTCGTACTAATATAAGTAGTGTTGTGACAGTGTATCTCGTACAAATATAAGTAATGTTGTGAGAGTGTATCGTACAAATATAAGTAGTGTTGTGACAGTGCATCTCGTACAAATATAAGTAGTGTTGTGACAGTGTATCTCGTACAAATATAAGTAGTGTTGTGACAGTGTCTCTCGTACAAATATAAGTAGTATTGTGACAGTGTCTCTCGTACAAATATAAGTAGTGTTGTGACAGTGTATCTCGCACAAATATAAGTAGTGTTGTGACAGTGTCTCTCGAACAAATATAAGTAGTGTTGTGACAGTGTCTCTCGTACAAATATAAGTAGTGTTGTGACAGTGTCTCTCGTATAAACATAAGTAGTGTTGTGAGAGTGTATCTCGTACAAATATAAGTAGTGTTGTGACAGTGTATGTTGTACAAATATAAGTAGTGTTGTTACAGTGTATCTCGTACAAATATAAGTAGTATTGTGACAGTGTATGTTGTACAAATATAAGTAGTGTTGTGACAGTGTCTCTCGTACAAATATAAGTAGTGTTGTGACAGTGTCTCTCGTACAAATATAAGTAGTGTTGTGACAGTGTCTCTTGTACAAATATAAGTATTGTTGTGACAGTATATCTCGAACACATATAAGTAGTATTGTGACAGTGTATCTGGTACAAATATAAGTAGTGTTGTGACAGTGTCTCTCGTACAAATATAAGTAGTGTTGTGACAGGGTCTCTCGTACAAAGATAAGTAGTTTTGTGACAGTATATCTCGTACAAATATAAGTAGTGTTGTGACAGTGTATCTCGTACAAATATAAGTAGTGTTGTGACAGTATATATCGTACAAATATAAGTAGTGTTGTGACAGTGTCTCTCGTACAAATATAAGTAGTGTTGTGACAGTGTCTCTCGTACGAATATAAGTAGTGGTGTGACAGTATATCTCGTACAAATATAAGTAGTGCTGTGACAGTGTCTCACGTACAAATATAAGGAGTGTTGTGACAGTATGTCTCGTGCAAATATAAGTAGTGTTGTGACAGTGTATCTCGTACAAATATAAGTAGGCTTGTGACAGTGTCTCTCGTACAATTATAAGCAGTGTTGTGACAGTGTATCTCGTACAAATATAAGTAGTCTTGTGACAGTGTATCTCGTACAAATATAAGCAGTGTTTTGACAGTGTATCTCGTACAAATATAAGTAGTGTTGTGACAGTGTCTCTCGTACAAATATAAGTAGTTTTGTGAAAGTATCTTTCGTACAAATATAAGTAGTGTTGTGACAGTGTCTCTCGTACAAATATAAGTAGCGTTGTGACAGTGTATCTCGTACAAATATAAGCAGTGTTGTGACAGTGTTTCTCGTACAAATATAAGTAGTGCTGTGACAGTGTCTCTCGTACAATATAAGTAGTGTTATGACAGTGTATCTCGTAAAAATATAAGTAGTGTTGTGACAGTGTCTCTCGTACAAATGTAAGTAGGGTTGTGACTGTCTCTAGTACAAATATAAGTATTGTTGAGACAGTATATCTCGAACAAATATAAGTAGTATTGTGACAGTGTATCTCGTACAAATATAAGTAGTGTTGTGACAGTGTCTCTCTTACAAATATAAGTAGTGTTGTGACAGTGTCTCTCGTACAAATATAAGTAGTGTTGTGACAGTGTCTCTCGTACAAATATAAGTAGTGTTGTGACAGTGTATCTCGTACAAATATAAGTAGTTTTGTGACATTATATCTCGTACAAATATAAGTAGTGTTGTGACAGTGCCTCGTACAAATAAGTAGTGTTGTGACAGTGTATCTCGTACAAATATAAGTAGTGTTGTGACAGTGTCTCGTACAAATATAAGTAGTGTGGTGACAGTGTCTCTAGTACCAAATATAAGTAGTGTTGTGACTGTCTCTCGTACAAATATATGTATTGTTGTGACAGTATATCTCGAATTTCAAAATATAAGTAGTATTGTGACGAGTGTATCTCGTACAAATATAAGTAGTGTTGTGACAGTGTCTCTCGTACAAATATAAGTAGTGTTGTGACTAGGGTACCCTCAAATACCAATAAGTAGTGTTGTGACAGTGTCTCTCGTACAAATATAAGTAGTGTTGTGACAGTGTATCTCGTACAAATATAAGTAGTGTTGTGACAGTATATCTCGTACAAATATAAGCAGTGTTGTTACAGTGTATCTCGTACAAATATAAGTAGTGTTGTGACAGTATATATCGTACGAATATAAGTAGTGTTGTGCCAATGTCTCTCGTACAAATATAAGTAGTGTTGTGACAGTGTCTCTCGTACAAATATAAGCAGTGTTGTGACGGTATATCTCGTACAAATATAATTAGTGCTGTGACAGTGTCTCTCGTACAAATATAAGTAGTGTAGTGACAGTATATCTCGTGCAAATATAAGTAGTGTTGTGACAGTGTATCTCGTACAAATATAACTAGGCTTGTGACAGTGTCTCTCGTACAATTATAAGCAGTGTTGTGACAGTGTATCTCGTACAAATATAAGCAGTGTTTTGACAGTGTATCTCGTACAAATATAAGTAGTGTTGTGACAGTGTCTCTCGTACAAATATAAGTAGTTTTGTGAAAGTATCTTTCGTACAAATATAAGTAGTGTTGTGACAGTGTCTCTCGTACAAATATAAGTAGCGTTGTGACAGTGTATCTCGTACAAATATAAGCAGTGTTGTGACAGTGTTTCTCGTACAAATATAAGTAGTGCTGTGACAGTGTCTCTCGTACAATATAAGTAGTGTTATGACAGTGTATCTCGTAAAAATATAAGTAGTGTTGTGACAGTGTCTCTCGTACAAATGTAAGTAGGGTTGTGACTGTCTCTAGTACAAATATAAGTATTGTTGAGACAGTATATCTCGAACAAATATAAGTAGTATTGTGACAGTGTATCTCGTACAAATATAAGTAGTGTTGTGACAGTGTCTCTCTTACAAATATAAGTAGTGTTGTGACAGTGTCTCTCGTACAAATATAAGTAGTGTTGTGACAGTGTCTCTCGTACAAATATAAGTAGTGTTGTGACAGTGTATCTCGTACAAATATAAGTAGTTTTGTGACAGTATATCTCGTACAAATATAAGTAGTGTTGTGACAGTGTATCTCGTACAAATATAAGTAGTGTTGTGACACTATATATCGTACAAATATAAGTAGTGTTGTGCCAGTGTCTCTCGTACAAATATAAGTAGTGTTGTGACAGTGTCTCTCGTACAAATATAAGCAGTGTTGTGACAGTATATCTCGTACAAATATAATTAGTGCTGTGACAGTGTCTCTCGTACAAATATAATTAGTGTAGTCACAGTATATCTCGTGCAAATATAAGTAGTGCTGTGACAGTGTATCTCGTGCAAATATAAGTAGTCTTGTGACAGTGTCTCTCGTACAAATATAAGTAGTGTTGTGACAGTGTCTCTCTTACAAATATAAGTAGTGTTGTGACAGTGTCTCTGGTACAAATATAAGTAGTGTTGTGACAGTGTATCTCGTACAAATATAAGTAGTGTTGTGACAGTGTCTCTCGTACAAATATAAGTAGTGTTGTGACAGTGTATCTCGTACAAATATAAGTAGTGTTGTGACAGTGTATCTCGTACAAATATATGTAGTGTTGTGACAGTATATATCGTACAAATATAAGTAGTGCTGTGACAGTGTATCTCCTACAAATATAAGTAGTGTTGTGACAGTGTCTCTCTTACAAATATAAGTAGTGTTGTGACAGTGTCTCTCGTACAAATATAAGTAGTGTTGTGACAGTGTCTCTCGTACAAATATAAGTATTGTTGTGACAGTGTATCTCGTACAAATATAAGTAGTGTTGTGACAGTATATATCGTACAAATATAAGTAATGTTGTGACAGTGTATCTCGTACAAATATAAGTAGTGTGGTGACAGTGTATCTCGTACAAATATAAGTAGTGTTGTGACAATGTCTCTCGTACAAATATAAGTAGTCTTGTGAGAGTGTCTCTCGTACAAATATAAGTAGTGTTGTGACAGTTTATCTCTTACAAATATAAGTAGCGTTGTGACAGTGTCTCTCGTACAAATATAAGTAGTGTTGTGACAGTATATCTCATACAAATATAAGTAGTGTTGTGACAGTGTCTCTCTTACAAATGTAAGTAGTGTTGTGACAGTGTATCTCGTACAAACATAAGTAGTGTTGTGACAGTGTATCTCGTACAAATATAAGTAGTATTGTGACAGTGTATGTTGTACAAATATACGTAGTGTTGTGACAGTGTCTCTCGTACAAATATAAGTAGTGTTGTGACAGTGTCTCTCGTACAAATATAAATAGTGTTGTGACAGTGTCTCTTGTACAAATATAAGTATTGTTGTGACAGTATATCTCGAACACATATAAGTAGTATTGTGACAGTGTATCTCGTACAAATATAAGTAGTGTTGTGACAGTGTATGTTGTACAAATATAAGTAGTGTTGTGACAGTGTCTCTCGTACAAATATAAGTAGTGTTGTGACAGTGTATCTCGTACAAATATAAGTAGTGTTGTGACAGTGTCTCTCTTACAAATATAAGTAGTGTTGTGACAGTGTCTGTCGTACAAATATAAGCAGTGTTGTGACAGTATATCTCGTACAAATATAAGTAGTGCTGTGACAGTGTCTCTCGTACAAATATAAGGAGTGTTGTGACAGTGTCTCTCGTACAAATATAAGTAGTGTTGACAGTATATCTCGTACAAATATAAGTAGTGCTGTGACAGTGTCTCTCGTACAAATATAAGTAGTGTTGACAGTATATCTTGTACAAATATAAGTAGTGCTGTGACAGGGTCTCTCGTACAAATATAGGTAGTGTTGGGACAGTGTCTCTCGTGCAAATATAAGTAGTGCTGTGACAGTGTATCTCGTACAAAGATAAGTAGTGTTGTGACAGTGTCTCTCGTACAAATATAAGTAGTGTTGTGACAGTGTCTCTCGTACAAATATAAGTAGTGTTGTGACTGTCTCTCGTACAAATATAAGTATTGTTGTGACAGTATATCTCGAACAAATATAAGTAGTGTTGTGACAGTATATCTCGTACAAATATAAGTAGTGTTGTGACAGTGTCTCTCGTACAAATATATGTAGTGTTGTGACAGTGTATCTCGTACAAATATAAGTAGTGTTGTGACAGTGTCTCTCGTACAAATATAAGTAGTGTTGTGACAGTGTCTCTCGTACAAATATAAGTAGTGTTGTGACAGTGTCTCTTGTACAAATATAAGTATTGTTGTGACAGTATATCTCGAACACATATAAGTAGTATTGTGACAGTGTATCTCGTACAAATATAAGTAGTGTTGTGACAGTGTATCTCGTACAAATATAAGTAGTGTTGTGACAGTGTCTCTCGTACAAATATAAGTAGTGTTGTGACAGTGTATCTCGTACAAATATAAGTAGTGTTGTGACAGTGTCTCTCGTACAAATATAAGTATTGTTGTGACAGTATATCTCGAACAAATATAAGTGGTATTGTGACAGTGTATCTCGTATAAATATAAGTAATGTTGTGAGAGTGTATCTCGAACAAATATAAGTAGTGTTGTGACAGTGTATCTCGTTCAAATATAAGTAGTGTTGTGACAGTATATCTCGTACAAATATAAGTAGTGTTGTGACAGTGTCTCTCGTACACATATAAGTAGTGTTGTGACAGTATATCTCGTACAAATATAAGTAGTGTTGTGACAGTGTATCTCGTACAAATATAAGTAGTGTTGTGACAGGGTCTCTCGTACAAATATAAGTAGTGTTGTGACAGTGTCTCTCGTACAAATATAAGTAGGGTTGTGACAGGGTCTCTCGTACAAATATAAGTAGTGTTGTGACAGTGTCTCTCGTACAAATATAAGTAGTGTTGTGACAGTGTATCTCGTACAAATATAAGTAATGTTGTGGCAGTGTCTCTCGTACAAATATAAGTAGTGTTGTGACAGTGTCTCTCGTACAAATATAAGCAGTGTTGTGACAGTATATCTCGTACAAATATAATTAGTGCTGTGACAGTGTCTCTCATACAAATATAAGTAGTGTAGTGACAGGGTCTCTCGTACAAATATAAGTAGTGTTGTGCCAGTGTCTCTCGTACAAATATAAGTAGGGTTGTGACAGGGTCTCTCGTACAAATATAAGTAGTGTTGTGACAGTGTCTCTCGTACAAATATAAGTAGTGTTGTGACAATGTATCTCGTACAAATATAAGTAGTGTTGTGACAGTGTCTCTCGTACAAATATAAGCAGTGTTGTAACAGTATATCTCGTACAAATATAATTAGTGCTGTGACAGTGTCTCTCGTACAAATATAAGTAGTGTAGTGACAGTATATCTCGGGCAAGTATAAGTAGTGCCGTGACAGTGTATCTCGTGCAAATATAAGTAGTACTGTGACAGTGTATCTCGTACAAATATAAGCAGTGTTGTGACAGTGTATCTCGTACAAATATAAGTAGTCTTGTGACAGTGTCTCTCGTACAAATATAAGTAGTGTTGTGACAGTGTCTCTCGTACAAATATAAGTAGTGTTGACAGTATATCTCGTACAAATATAAGTAGTGCTGTGACAGTGTCTCTCGTACAAATATAAGTAGTGTTGACAGTATATCTTGTACAAATATAAGTAGTGCTGTGACAGGGTCTCTCGTACAAATATAGGTAGTGTTGGGACAGTGTCTCTCGTGCAAATATAAGTAGTGCTGTGACAGTGTATCTCGTACAAAGATAAGTAGTGTTGTGACAGTATATCTCTTACAAATATATGTAGTGTTGTGACAGTGTATCTCGTACAAATATAAGTAGTGTTGTGACAGTATATATCGTACAAATATAAGTAGTGTTGTGACAGTGTCTCTCGTACAAATATAAGTAGTGTTGACAGTATATCTCGTACAAATATAAGTAGTGCTGTGACAGTGTCTCTCGTACAAATATAAGGAGTGTTGTGACAGTATATCTCGTGCAAATATAAGTAGTGTTGTGACAGTGTATCTCGTACAAATATAAGTAGGCGTGTGACAGTGTCTCTCGTACAATTATAAGCAGTGTTGTGACAGTGTATCTCGTACAAATATAAGTAGTCTTGTGACAGTGTATCTCGTACACATATAAGCAGTGTTTTGACAGTGTATCTGGTACAAATATAAGTAGTGTTGTGACAGTGTCTCTCGTACAAATATAAGTAGTTTTGTGAAAGTATCTTTCGTACAAATATAAGTAGTGTTGTGACAGTGTCTCTCGTACAAATATAAGTAGTGTTGTGACAGTGTATCTCGTACAAATATAAGTAGTGTTGTGACAGTGTTTCTCGTACAAATATAAGTAGTGCTGTGACAGTGTCTCTCGTACAAATATAAGTAGTGTTGTGACAGTGTATCTCGTACAAATATAAGTAGTGTTGTGACAGTGTCTCTCGTACAAATATAAGTAGTGTGGTGACAGTGTCTCTCGTACAAATATAAGTAGTGTTGTGACTGTCTCTCGTACAAATATATGTATTGTTGTGACAGTATATCTCGAACAAATATAAGTAGTATTGTGACAGTGTATCTCGTACAAATATAAGTAGTGTTGTGACAGTGTCTCTCGTACAAATATAAGTAGTGTTGTGACAGGGTCTCTCGTACAAATATAAGTAGTGTTGTGACAGTGTCTCTCGTACAAATATAAGTAGTGTTGTGACAGTGTATCTCGTACAAATATAAGTAGTGTTGTGACAGTATATCTCGTACAAATATAAGTAGTGTTGTGACAGTGTCTCTCGTACAAATATATGTAGTGTAGTGACAGGGTCTCTCGTACAAATATAAGTAGTGTTGTGACAGTGTCTCTCGTACAAATATAAGTAGGGTTGTGACAGGGTCTCTCGTACAAATATAAGTAGTGTTGTGACAGTGTCTCTCGTACAAATATAAGTAGTGTTGTGACAGTGTATCTCGTACAAATATAAGTAATGTTGTGACAGTGTCTCTCGTACAAATATAAGTAGTGTTGTGACAGTGTCTCTCGTACAAATATAAGCAGTGTTGTGACAGTATATCTCGTACAAATATAATTAGTGCTGTGACAGTGTCTCTCGTACAAATATAAGTAGTGTAGTGACAGGGTCTCTCGTACAAATATAAGTAGTGTTGTGCCAGTGTCTCTCGTACAAATATAAGTAGGGTTGTGACAGGGTCTCTCGTACAAATATAAGTAGTGTTGTGACAGTGTCTCTCGTACAAATATAAGTAGTGTTGTGACAATGTATCTCGTACAAATATAAGTAGTGTTGTGACAGTGTCTCTCGTACAAATATAAGCAGTGTTGTAACAGTATATCTCATTACAAATATAATTAGTGCTGTGACAGTGTCTCTCGTACAAATATAAGTAGTGTAGTGACAGTATATCTCGGGCAAGTATAAGTAGTGCCGTGACAGTGTATCTCGTGCAAATATAAGTAGTACTGTGACAGTGTATCTCGTACAAATATAAGCAGTGTTGTGACAGTGTATCTCGTACAAATATAAGTAGTCTTGTGACAGTGTATCTCGTACAAATATAAGCAGCGTTTTGACATTGTATCTCGTACAAATATAAGCAGTGTTGTGACAGTGTCTCTGGTACAATTATAAGTAGTGTTGTGACAGTGTATCTCGTACAAATATAAGTAGTGTTGTGACAGTGTCTCTGGTACAAATATAAGTAGTGTTGTGACAGTGTATCTCGTACAAATATAAGTAGTGCTGTGAAAGTGTCTCTCGTACAAATATAAGTAGTGTTGTGAAAGTGTATCTCGTACAAATATAAGTAGTGTTGTGACTGTCTCTCGTACAAATATAACTAGTGTTGTGACAGTGTATCTCGTACAAATATAGTAGTGCTGTGACAGTGTATCTCGTACAAATATAAGTAGTGTTGTGACAGTGTCTCTCGTACAAATATAAGTAGTGTTGTGACAGTGTATCTCGTACAAATATAAGTAGTGTTGTGACAGTGTCTCTCGTACAAATATAAGTAGTGTTGTGACAGTGTATCTCGTACAAATATAAGTAGTGTTGTGACAGTGCATCTCGTACAAATATAAGTAGTGTTGTGACAGTGTATCTCGTACAAATATTTGTACTGTTGTGACAGTGTATCTCGTACAAATATAAGTAGTGTTGTGGCAGTGTATCTCGTACAAATACAAGTAGTGTTGTGACAGTGTATCTCGTACAATATAAGTAGTGTTGTGACAGTGTATCTCGTACAAATATAAGTAGTGTTGTGACAGTGTATCTCGTACAAATATAAGTACTGTTGTGACAGTATATCTCGTACAAATATAAGTAGTGTTGTGGCAGTGTATCTCGTACTGATACAAGTAGTGTTGTGACAGTGTATGTCGTACAAATATAAGTAGTGTTGTGAAAGTGTATCTCGTACAAATATAAGTAGTGTTGTGACAGTGTATCTCGTGCAAATATAAGTAGTGTTGTGACAGTGTATCTCGTACAAATATAAGTAGTGTTGTGACAGTGTCTCTCGTGCAAATATAAGCAGTGTTGTGACAGTGTATCTCGTACAAATATAAGTAGTCTTGTGACAGTGTATCTCGTACAAATATAAGCAGTGTTTTGACAGTGTATCTCGTACAAATATAAGCAGTGTTGTGACAGTGTCTCTCGTACAAATATAAGTAGTGCTGTGACAGTATATCTCGCACAAATATAAGCAGTGTTGTGACAGTGTCTCTCGTACAAATATAAGTAGTGTTGTGACAGTGTATCTCGTAGAAATATAAGTAGTCTTGTGACAGTGTCTCTCGTACAAATATAAGTAGTGTTGTGACAGTGTATCTCGTACAAATATAAGTAGTGCTGTGACAGTGTATCTCGTACAAATATAAGTAGTGTTGTGACAGTGTATCTCGTACAAATATAAGTAGTGTTGTGACAGTGTATCTCGTACAAATATAAGTAGTGTTGTGACAGTGTATCTCGTACAAATATAAGTAGTGTTGTGACAGTGTCTCTCGTACAAATATAAGCAGTGTTGTGACAGTGTATCTCGTACAAATATAAGTAGTCTTGTGACAGTGTATCTCGTACAAATATAAGCAGTGTTTTGACAGTGTATCTCGTATAAATATCAGCAGTGTTGTGACAGTGTCTCTCGTACAAATATAAGTAGTGTTGTGACAGTGACTCTCGTACAAATATAAGTAGTGTTGTGACAGTATATCTCCCACAAATATAAGCAGTGTTGTGACAGTGTCTCTCGTACAAATATAAGTAGTCTTGTGACAGTGTCTCTCGTACAAATATAAGTAGTGTTGTGAAAGTGTCTCTCGTACAAATATAAGTAGTGTTGTGACAATGTCTCTCGTACAAATATAAGTAGTGTTGTGACAGTGTCTCTCGTACAAATATAAATAGTGTTGTGACAGTGTATCTCGTACAAATATAAGAAGTGTTGTGACAGTGTCTCTCCTACAAATATAAGTAGTGGTGTGACAGTGTCTCTCGTACAAATATAAGTAGTGTTGTGACAGTGTGTCTCGTACAAATATAAGTAGTGCTGTTACAGTGTCTCTCGTACAAATATAAGTAGTGTTGTTACAGTGTCTCTCGTAAAACAGTATGCTTTGAACGCCTACTAATATGATCCACAATTATAGTTTATTTCAAACCTGTAATAAATCGAGGTCTTATAACTAATACACAATACTACGAACAACTGATGTCATCTATATGATATATGCAAGCTAGTGTATTTGTTTAGGGCAATGTACCATGTTACATATGACCCCGATACAAGTATAGTTCCCGGCCATATATCAGCATGATATATAGGCTGATATGTCATGTTGACTACTGGCAGTTTAATATTGCTCTCGGTGAAAACACTCGTGAAATAGCGTTTGAAGAGGCTAATGAAAAGCAAGTGGGCAAACATTCATATAACAAACTCTCTAAAAGAAGTTGAGTGAAATTTCACTCAAGTAAGAGTGGAAATTCATCCCACTCAATACTTGAGTGAGATTTTCACTCAACTTGAGTTACTTTTCACTCAACTTGAGTTACTTTTCACTCAACTTGAGTTAAATGCACTCAACTTGAGTGGCATTAACTCAAGCATAAAAGTGGAAACTCAAGTTTGACGGAAAAGTAACTCAAGTTGAGTGACAAAAGCTCAAGTTTTAGTGAACAGGTACATTTCACTCAAACTTGAGTGGAACAGCTCCCTCAAGTTTTTTTTAGAGATTTTGTCTAGTTTTGACAGTTTAGATCAGTAATTTAACTTATTTGATAAAACCGCCTCTCCTTTTAATAATCGACGTTTTAGATAGAACCCTGATTACTTATAACCCATTTTTTTTTCAATCCTGTCGTCACTACTGGCGGAGTAAACGGACCGGATAGCAGAAGAAATTACTTGGATAACATCAAGTAAGATAATATTTTGCCACTCTATTCCACAAAACCAAATAAGGTGAGTTGAAAGTCTAATTGAACTTTTTATTATATATTTGAAATTATATATGAAGAAATAAGTTTCCTGTTCACTCGGCGACGGAGACGGGAGGAGGCGCGAGCTTGGTCGGGTGATGGGCCTCGTAATATAAAGTGCATCATAATTACACATATTTGGTAACTATAATGGAGAATTTAATGCTATGATCAAAAATATGTTCTTTATCTGTACAGAACTCATTGTTTCCCAACATTGACCGGACTAATCATATTGATATTGCATGATACCGGTGGACTATGTATCGTAACATTTTGAAGCGAAGAATCCCCCTTGACCCAGGATATTCATGTCACGATGATGTAGGTTTCGTGCCAGTTTATTTAGTCAAGTGAGTATCTAAGTTTTTAATGTGGCAGGCGACTCCGAAATTATTACTGAGAATTTTTTTTTTAAAATCAATATTTCGATATGCAACGAAGTCTTTAACAATCGTCCTCAATTCTCTATCTGCTCCAGCAAGCCAATTTCGAAATTTCAAAATAGGTCTTCTTTCGCCTTATTGAACCCATTAGTATTAAAATATGCAATGCATGTTTGTTATAACTTCTTGATTTTTTAAAACATTTGCCGCATGACCACTGTTTCTTGCGTGGCCGAATTCTTTCCTTCCTCTCTCTGACTGCCAAAATTTGCGACGGTTTTTATTTTGAAAAGGAGCCAGGAATTTAATATCGCATCACTTTGTTCACTCCACATAAAGATATAATTTGACAATTGCTGATTGATTGCCAGAGCCCTCTGTATTATTCGGAGAATGGAAGAATGAGATAACTGGTCTAAATCGACATTAACGTTTTTATTTCCAAGACTTCAGAATCAAAATGGCAAGCATTTTTATTACCATAAATCTCGACATTGGCGTGACGGTAGTCGCAATTGCCATTATGGGACTATATTTGGCCCTTATGTGTAAGGAATCAGAGACACAGGGGAATAGCGACGATAGTCACGGACATACCGACCTCCAATACCCTATCCAAGAAACTGGCGATGAAGGTGAGCAATGCTTTTTCTTGACTCCTTGGTTTCATATTATGTGTGACACCTACACAGAAAGTGTTGACTTTTCGGAGATAGGTTATCCAGATTAAAATAAAAATTGCCCATAATTGTTGTGTACTCGAACGCTTCTTTATTCCAAAATAATTTGTTATGTCATAATATGATGTTACTGATTATTGCGATGTATGGGCTGCGTCCTTTTACTGGTCGTGTCGCTTCCCAGATCAACATCGAATATAAAATGGAAAACTTCGCTTGCTTCTATTGTGCTCTACCTTCCATATAGCGAAAACAGCAATTGTCTCTTGCATAGTCATTACGGCGTGTTTGCTTTTGCAACACAAATGTCAAACTAATTGACTCCACAATTCTTCAAAATTATCGAAAATTGCTGACAGGCCCACCACTGCGAACGTAGAGCAGATACTTTGCTTGTGCAAGAGATTCACCAAAACAAATCTTACTATAATACATATATAAATTGCTCATTTCAGATTGTACGAGAATAGCGGAATAAGTCTGACTACATACGGAACTGTGGACGTGGTGAAGTGACATAATAATGGAGATGTGGATAATTTTTGCGAAGACTTTTATTATTTAAATATACTTGTATTAGTGTATTTTATATACGCCGTTATATATCAGATTTAACAACAGGGACTTGGTATATGTTCCTGACGTTATGTATTGAGCAAATACACTTTGTATGAGTAGAGAAGGATATTGCATTCC
This sequence comes from Hanleya hanleyi, assembly GCA_036873755.1. Classification (NCBI taxonomy): domain Eukaryota; kingdom Metazoa; phylum Mollusca; class Polyplacophora; order Lepidopleurida; family Hanleyidae; genus Hanleya; species Hanleya hanleyi. The sequence goes on from JAVTVY010054208.1 coordinate 22,298, forward strand.
ATTTACTTCAGTGGTTAAATATCCCATTATAATATATTTCAGGAGAGGTAACTGCCTTAGTCATATGTGACCTGCTAGGATTTCAAAACTGTGAATGAGCGCATAGAAAGTGTACATAGTTGAGCTTCAGCCTGTAGTTTTGTGTATAGATTGATATCACCGATTTTCCATGTTATTTCCGTACTAAAATGCATTATTTATCATTTCCCTTACCAGTAGGTATATTACACAACGTTAATTTTTCATTCATAATTTGCGATTGTAGCTTGACTGCCACGCAAGAAATATACTTTCTCGTACTGTTTATTGTAGATCTTCACCCCTGGTGGTCATGCTGTATTCTTCATTCTCACAGCATAGTTCATAGGTGACCAGGTATAATTATCTCGGCTAACACATGCTGAATATGTTTAAAGGAATACAAATTTGAGATTCAATGAATCCCATTCTGACGAGATAAATCAGTTCAAGTGAAATAACAAAAGCACATGTTGTGAGATAACATAGAACTTTTGTTCTCTTGGAGTAATTTATATTTTTCCGCAAATAAATCATGGTAAAAAGTTAAACGTACAGATTGAAGAAGAGGAGTGCTTTCACTAGTCCGCCCACCACTACGGTTTTTTGCACAGAATTTATAACCTTGGTAGTGATAAGAATATAGTTAAATGAGTATTGAACACTTTCAGTAACTTTATGCTGTGAATTCGGTGGAGTTGTCATGGGCAAGCACCCTTCTTGCAATGATATATAGTAAACAGTGAGTACCAAGATAAAGGGGTTTATATTCGTTACACTATATTCTGATTGTTCCTATCTAGGCATTATGATAACTATCAATTATTATTATGATTATTATTATGATGTCTTGCCGGCATCATTGAAAACTGTTGACCGCTTCTCTCTTGCTGGAAACAAGCCTATGTTTATGTATACTATGATTGTCTTTTTGAATTTGGTGCTAATACTGTTATACGGAATATGGAATAGGTCTTTGGGTTATGGACGCGGATATTCTCTAATGGACGACGGCTGAATTATGGATGACGGATTAGACGCTTGTAATTGTACCAAGAGCGAGGGTATTTGCAAAGTACATATAGCAGTCAGTCGTGTCTTTTGTCGAATGATTGATATTCTGACAGACATAAACAAACAAATAATTGATCCAGTTGAAAAGAACATCCCTACTTTTACACTGTTATCAATATTTTGATTTGACATTGAGTTGCATTGAGTTATTTTGAACCCTCAATTTTATAACATACAAATACACTTGTTGGAGTTTTAAGTTGCATCATAAGCTAATTACATTCAGAGTCCTATCAATTTATAATTTGAGTCAGTATTACCGCTGCGAGATACTGCGAGTGCATTCCTCTTCACTTTAATTAAATTTACAAATCATAGGTTTAATAAGTCTCCTGTCTATATTTCCATATATTTCCATATATAGCTTCATATATATAATATACTCTATTTCCATAGTTGAACTTTTCTGTGATGGTGACAATACATGCCATATTGTATTTTTCGAAAAAAATAAACGTGCTGTATTCGTCTGAATTCTGAGTTTGATTTTTTGACAGGTGATATGGGTCGTGGCATATGTCCCATGTTGAAATAAAGGTAGTACTGTGAGAGTGTCTCTCGTAACACCACAATTCAGCACGGTGTATAAATACTTGTTAGAGCTTGTCAGCTGACCATATATCCTTCAGCAGAAGTGACGCAGAAAGCAAGACTTTTAGTTAACCTCCAGTTCCAAAGCAGTTTCGCTGGGAAACAAGTACAGGTTCCGTGACAGTATTCGGATCTCTTCAGAAAGATCACAGAAGACCATTTTAACGATCTCATTCCAAGAAACAAAATACGGTAAGTTGGATACCAAATCGTGTTGATCCACTGATAAGCTTGGCATAATGCAGAAGCAAAGTAACTCCGAATGAACTTAATGAACGCATGGCGACAGTCTCAATATTTCAACAAAATTTTATTTGTCATCTTCAGGATGTGATTTAACAGCAGTTACAGGCTTGTTACTTGTGTTTATTCTGCTGCCACTCTATACACATTCACACACCTCAATAAATAACCACCCGTCACTATTAATCTTTATCAAACTATTGCCATTTCGATTGTGTTTGCCAGGCCTATGTGTATTCCTTGTCATGCCTATTTGCCACTCATGTTTATCTTGTTATGTTCGCATATTATCTGATTGGCTAGTGCCCTCTAATTTTGTGTATCTAACCATTTCAGTCTTTGTTAGTCGTTTTTGTATATAAGAGCCTGTAACTGCTGTTAAATCACATCCTGAAGATGACAAATAAAATTTTGTCGAAATATTGAGACTGTCGCCATGCGTTTATTAAGTTTATTCGGAGTTACTTTGCTTCTCCATAACAAATACTTGCTTGAAATATTTCGTTACGTTACGAAAATTACGAATATAAGAATATGAGTATTCCCATTATTTGTAGTTTATTTAGTTCATACACCTTATAGCTCATACATACGCATTGTAACCGCCAGATTGACACGTTTAGCGAACGCATTAACTTTTGAGACTGCTTCTAGTATTGCCGAATACATAAAAAAAACTATAGAGTGTTAATTATATCAGCTACTAGATAATATGTCGTATATCCTAGACACAATTAGTTCACGTGCATAAATCTGTACCGGAATGACACTAACCAAGTTGTTTGTGATTTAACCATACTTGAATAAGTAAGAATTCCGATCCTCGACATCAAATGTACACTTTTCTGAATATTTAAGTACATTGCAAAGAATGTTACCTTATTAAATAATACTAGTATATCTGAAATTTTAAATGTACTTAACATAAAGTGAACCTTCTTTGTAGTAAAAAAAGTCGATATGTTGTTACAGGTCCATTGACATTCAATGAACATGAATATACGAATCATATTAACCCTACCTGGCCTGGATGGGGTGGGGGCCACTTTCCCCCGCCGCCTTGTTTTTTTGCTCCTATCTCCGGAACGACTAACAATTGAGAGCTGAAACTCTGTGAATATTTAGATTATCATTTTGAACCTATTGGCATGAACCCCCAACGACAGGATCATGGGTACATTCAGAATGGCGCCCATGTGAGTTACCAAAAAATTGACGTTTTCGTAATATTTCTTCCAAATTTTTGCTTTTCTGTATGGAAAAGTGGATAAAAACTAATTTCTTCCATATCAAATTATTTTTGCGAAGAAAAAAAAAATAAAAAATTCGAAAATTCTGACAGAAAAATCGTCCAAAAATGCGCTTTTTGGAAATGACTTCATAGTGACGTCAGCCTGGCGGCCATCTTGTATTTTTTGTATTTTTTTTTAATACAATATGGGGTGTAGAGGGGCGTGGCAGCTTGGTACATATAGCGCTACACATCTAAAACTAATATTCACAGTTCAACCCCTTGAGCTAGGGGGCTGAAACTTATCACACTATATCCTTGGGTCAAGCTCTACCAGAAAATGTAAAAAATTTCCAAGATGGCCGCTTTGATGACGTCACAGTGACGTCATTCTCAAAAACGCCATTTTTGGTCGATTTTTCGGTCAGATTTCCGTAATTTTTTATTTTTGCAATTTCTCCGCAAAAACTGCATGATAAATTAACAAATATTAATGTGATGTGAAATAAAATAGTATTTGCCCACTTTTCATCGCGGAAAAGCAGAAATTTTGAAGAAATATCACCAAAATATCACTTTTCTGCTACCCCATGTGGCCGCCATCTTGGATTTACCCATGATCCTCTGCTCGGGGGGTCATGCAAATAGGCTCAAAATGACCCCAACATGAGAATCTATAAAGTCACGGAGTTTCAGCTCTCCATTTTTTGTTGTTCCGGAAAAAGCGCAGAAAGTTTGCCCCCCCCAGGCCTGGTAGGGTTAACCCTATCTTACCTGGGCGATTTGGGGTGTACCACAGCCTGGAGGGTGGGGGTTGAGCAAGTCTATGGGGGAGGGGGGAGAATAGAAAGTGCCCCATATATATTTTTGCTGTCGCTTAGGCTAGAGGACTGAAACTTACCACACTATATCTTTGGGTCAAGCTCTACGAGAAAATGTAAAGAAAACGAGATTGCCGCCATGACGACGTCACTGTGACGTCATTTTCAAAAGGAACATTTTTGGACGAATTTCGATCAAAATCTTCGATTTTTCTCCTCGCAAAAACTGCATGACAAATTAGTAAATAATAGCCTTATATAGAATATAATAAGTTTTACCCACTTTTCCGTTACAGAAAAGCAAAAAAAATGAAGAAATATGACGAAAACATCACTTTTTCTGGTAGCCCACATGGCCGTCATTTTGAATTTACCCATGATCCTCTCGTGAGGTTAGGCAAATAGGCTCAAAATGACCCCAATATAATAAACTATAACGTCACGAAGTTTCAGCTCTTCATTTTTTGACGTTGCGGAGATATCGCAGAAAGTTTGGTACGGGGGCATTTTGACTTCCTTCTCACAGGCCTGGTAGGGTTAATGGGGGAAGGGAAGGAGGGGGAACAAATCAAGGGGTCCTTTTTGGTGATGCTAACACATATGGTTTCAGTAAATTGCATAGAATCTCGTTGAATTAGCATGCTGAATTTTTGCGTAATTTTTGAAGAAATATGGCGAAAACATCACTTTTCTGGTACCCCCACATGGCCGCCATTTTGAATTTACCCATGATCCTTTGGTCGGGGGGTCATGCAAATAGGCTCAATATAACCCCAATATGATAATCGAAAAAGTCACTGAGTTTCAGCTCTCGATGTTTTGTCGTTCTGGAGATACAAGCAAAAAAACAACAGGGGGGGGGGGGAGGGCGGAAAGTGCCCCCCCCCCAGGCCAGGTAGGGTATTAAGCAGATTTTGCAATGTTGCACGAAACTCAACACTTATAAGAACTGAAATTTGTAGATCATGCAGCGATCCACTGTTAACATACATTGAAAGTTTGAGGTGTGAATTAACTCGATTAAACTGACTGTTCTTAACAAAGATTTATATTTCTTAAGATTGAAATTTAAATACCGCATTAATCACCCTGATCAGTGATGATTGTACAAATACCAGTATTGCTTACACATTTCCATTGTTGCTGTTTGTGTCTAGAATACACTTTTATTTGCGATATCATGTAGAGACTTGTCGCATAGATTGTATATATATACTAATGGCATTCAGAAAATGGGTAACAATAATATCTAATTATGTTTAGGATGTCACTATCTTGGTGAACACGAATGCGTGTGCTTGATGGGGCAGGGATATGAAATAGACTGAAAATAGGCGTATGATGTTAGACTATGCTTGGCGATCCCTCAGTGTTTATGAACTTGCACAATCAGCTAAAAAGTGGTCTTTAAACTAAACGAGCAATATGGAATAACATGAATTCCAGCGTGACGGAATAACGGTTTGAATGGCACATTAAAATGTTCAAGCGCTCCTCACTCGTCACCGAAAAGTTGTTTTGTTTTAGCATACTTTCTACGTCTCATCGCGTAGTTACTGCTGTCAAGTTCCAAATAAAGTATAATCTTTTGCGAAATATTGCAGATTATTCCCTATATAATCTTTGGAAATGTCCGAGTCCGAATAACAGTGAAAGTCCACCGTTTTGACTAGTGTTGTTTGTCTAATTTTTCTTTACTGCTCTATTTCAATCTGATTATTTTGATATGCCTTATTTTGCTAACGTACAGTACCCAAGGATGATAAGACTTTTTCCTCGCGAGAAAAGAGTGATTGGGTCATCATAGGGATTAAGTCTAGTCCGTGACGGAATCAGAAAAAAACTCGTGACGGAATCAAGACTGCGAAATGAATTACACATTTAGTCTAAAATCATATCCTAGGATGAATGTATCACCTTTAATTATAAAATTAAGACTCTGAAGTGTTATCTTGTCCAATGTGTGCAGCTCCTGTCAAATGCATATCTTTTCTACGGATTTTCTGTGAAAAGGGGTGGGTTTTAGTGAAGGACGCTTTTACGTGTCAGATGACCTTACGTGACTGCCATCTTGAATTTATCCATCACGTTTTAATCTTGGGAAATGTAAATAGATTCACGTTGTGCGTAAGATGTTCGGCTATGCTTAGCGATCCCTCAATGTTGACAAATTTGTACAATAACCTAAAATTAGTACCTTGAACTAAATGAGTAAAATAGAAAATCAGGATTTTCAGATGACCCCCACACGGATGATATCTTGAATTTGAATTTGAATCTGATCATATTCTGATCTTGGCGATATGTAGAAGTAAGATGTTAGGCGTCAAAATATGCGGAAGAAGTTAGGTTATGCTTAGAGATCCTTCTATCTTCATAAATTTGAACATAGCGCTAAAAACAAAAGGCGCCATGGAAATGTGTGATACGCTTCGTAACTTGTGTCCAATTCCGCTTAACCCGGGGCTAGGGGCCGTATGAACCCATACACTTCAAGATCCTCACGGTACTCATATGAACAGTCACAATCAAAGCGTGGCTGAGATACATCATTCTTCAGATGACGACTTTACTACGAATATTATGGATTAAGAATACTGATCAGCGATACGGATTTGATATTTTTGAAACATCATAATGTCTTGCTGGCATCATTGAAAACTGTTGACCGCTTCTCTCTTGCAGGAAACAAGCCTATGTTTATGTATACTATGATTGTCTTTTTGAATTTGGTGCTAATACTGTTATATGAAATATGGAATAGGCCTTTGGATTATGGACGCGGATATTCTCTAATGGACGACGGCTGGATTATGAATGACGGACTAGACGCTTGTAATTTTAATCTGTGTATGCCTAGATTCTGCTGGTGGACAAGTTGTCCCCGAGGCCGGGCCCTATGCACACCCAAAACTCATAATGAACACAATACAAAGAGATAATATTAAGACAGACCCGAGGAACCTTAGTGCAGGTTTCTCGGCCGAGCCTCTGATAGTTCGAAATGCACTAAGACCTTTTTCAATCCAAATGACAGATATATTTCTGACAGCAAAGCAAGGCCACGACATCAAACCTAGTAATATTGCGCTTGATTATTGTTTAGCACCGAAGTCTACATGTAATAATTTCAAAATTTCTAAGTGTGGACATCGTGGATGTCTCACGTGTCCACTCTTTAATACGTCAGCTTCATTTGGTTCCGCGTTAACTGGTAACTCATATTCTGTTAACTCGTATGTTGATCTTAGTTGGTCTACTACAAACTGTATTTATTTAGTTTCCTGTAAGAAGTGTGGTCAACAGTATGTTGGCAAGACCACCCAAAGACTCCATCTTAGGATGAACGGTCACAGAAAATCCGTTAGGAAAAAGCAATTGCTTATAGGTAGACATTTTTCTGGACCCGACCATGGCTGGGATAACTTTAGTATTCAGATCATAGACGTCGTCTATCCATCTACTAAGGATTCCCCCTTTGGATTTGAGAGAAAAATCCGAGAGCGGGAATTATTCTGGATGCTAGAACTTGGGCCAGTGTTTCCGTTTGGTTTAAATGATAATGTCAGTGGGTTCGGCAATGCTACAAACCGCCGTTCAAATATATCCAACATTACCCAACTATTTAAACCCCATCAACGGAGACATGGTTGGCGAAAGTTTAATAGTTCGATGATTCACGATCATATCACTTTAAACTACTTAGTGGGTTTAACTAATGCACCAAATAGTATACATAGCTTACGTACAGTTCTGTATGCGTTACCTCTGAGAGCTTTAAATCAAATAGCCAGAGATATACAACAATCTGCGTCTTCAGGAAATATAATACCATCAAAAATCAGTAAAGTATGTCAAGATATAGCGTATTTTCGGTTGTATCGTCCAGTGAACATAATCGAAACATCTCAAGATCGGCTTTTCTTGAAACTCAACTACTTGGATAAAGGACTGGACATCATTAATTTACTTCGAATCCTGAATGATCCAGAGGTACGCAACGCTATACTAAATCTATAGCCACCAACAAATTCAATTACTCCAATGCTGTCAAGGAGTTTGACTGGAACTTATACACGTCAGGAGGCTATAGTTGTGATTGTGAATTGTCGAACTTTATCTTTACACCATGCAAACATATTGTGACTGGTGACCTTGATGTGGTGAGTGATAAGGATCTGAAATTATTCCTGATGAAAGGACCTAAATATAGAGAGCCAAGAAGAATAAATCTGAAGGCCGACCAGAAGATAGTCCAGTCTGCATTAGAACAGTACGTTATTGATTGGTCTAAGCGAGAAAAAGTTGAACCTACAGTACTCGCTGATTGGCTGGACCTAACCAAGAGCCTGGTCGTTGAAACAATCCGCCATATTGACAGAAGTACTCTTCCCCAAGCAAAACAAGTACTGAGAAACCTCAATTCGCAAGAGGTTCTAGCAAATCTCCAGAGTAAATTCGTCATAGTCCCAGCAGACAAAGCTCCGAATAATATAATATTCATATGTAAATATTACTATTACCACGTGCTGGTTAAAGAATTGAGTGTAGACATATCTTCATCAAATTCGTCTACTTACTCCCAAACTGCATTTACTCTGGAAGATTTATTTAACAATCACAAAAAGTTTCTCAGGGAAAGAGGTATTTTTCTTCCAACCAATCATAACGACATACCAAAAATATACTGGACTCTCAAAATGCATAAATCACCATACAAAGCTAGATTCATAGCTGGTTCTAGAAGCTGCACCACCAATCTTCTTTTAACCCTATTGACGAGGGCCCTTCAGGGGGTAAAAGCATTTTGGAAAGGTATTGTGCCACTATTTCTAAGAACTCTGGCGTTGAATGCATGTGGATATTGAAAACTCAAAATGTCTTACGGAAGAACTTGATGCTAAAGGTCACATACCGTACAGACATGTATCCACATGGGATTTCTCGACTCTCTATACTACAATCCCTCATCAGGACCTTATTGACCGTATAAGTTCACTAATAGTATCTGTGTTCAAGAAAACTGATCGTAGATATATTAATGTCGGAAGCCATAAAGCATTCTTTAGATCGACTACATACAAGAGATATCATCCATGGGATGTTTCTTTGTTTATAGAGTTGCTTGAAATTATCATTAAAAATATCTATGTGAAATTTGGCAACACAATATATCAGCAGCATATAGGTATTCCAATGGGTACTAATTGTGCACCCCTGTTGGCTGACC
>JAVTVY010054209.1:0-28347 GCA_036873755.1 Hanleya hanleyi
TAAAGTACTCGTACAAATTCGGGATTAAATGTCGGGTATGTTGTCAAAAGGCACACAGTTAAATTAAAGAACGAATAAAGTCTGTGCTATAAAGAAAACGGGGTACGAGGAGAACTATATATTATATTTATTTCGAAATTTGGAAAAGGGTGTGAAACAGTCACTTGTACATTTTGTACATATCTGCTACACAATGAATATACCCGGCATTGCTCTGTAACGATAGCAGAACTGGCAAATGGTCTATTAACCCTATCTGGCCTTGGGATTTGGGGACCTGTCAATGCCTTGGGGAGTGGGGGGGGGGGAGGGGATCTGACTCCCTGCTCTCTTAAATATTTTCCTTACCCCTTGAGCTAGGGGCTGAAACTTACCACACTATACGCTTGGGTCAAGCTCTATCAGAGATGCAAAAATATCCAAGCTGGCCGATGTGATGACATCACAGTGACGTCATTTTCATTTTTTTGTCGATTTTTCTGTCAGATTTTCCGATTTATTTTATCTTTGCCATTTCTCGGCAAAAGCTGCAAGATAAATTAGTAATTAATAGTCTAATGATAGATGTGAAATAAAATCGTTTTTGCTCACTTTTCCTCACAGAAGAGCAAAACTTTTGAACAAAAATGACAAAACATCACTTCCCTGTCACCCCACACGGTCACAATTTTGAATTTACCCATGATCCCCTGCTCGGAGGTTCATGCAAATAGGACCAAAATGACCTTAATATGGTATGCTACAAAGTCATGGAGTGTCAGCTCTCAAGTATTTGGCAGAAATAGCTAGGACACAAAGTTTGATAGGGGACCATATTGACCCTCTCTCCCCCCACCCCCCAACCGGCCTATAATCAACCATTTGTTTTCCAATCAAAAATCCAGTTTCGAATATCCTTATTATAACCATAATCTTACGACCAAGGAATATTATTTAGCCTATCCTGCGTTGAAAAACGTGTTGTTTCTTGTTTTTTTAAACGTTCAAATATATCGAATTTAAAAAATAATGGCGGAGAAAACGACACACGTATTCAATTCTGGCTTTTTTGATACTATTATTGTGCAATCGACATCTGAATCGCAATTTCCAAAACACGTTGTGAACATTGTCAATTCGCAGTATCTTACTTGTGACAAATCTTAGAACCAGAATTTTTTTTTTCAAAATATCCAGGCAGATAAAAATTTATTTCTCATTAACTAGATATGAAATATAGTAAGATATGATATCATCAATAAATTATTTGCAGAACTGGATAGCTGGAAATTATTTTAAACATGAAAGCCTTTGTGAATATCATTTAAGATTACCTTTTTAATTGAAATTTGATAATTAGAACTGTTTTTAACTGAATCTATAGCACAACAGTACACCTTAAAACGCAAATGTTACATTTAACATCTAGAGGGTTGGAGGAGAGAAAACATTTATAAAGTGTTGCTTCACCACTTTTAAGTGTTGGATGCAACAGCTTAATATGTTGCATTTAACACTTAAAAGTGGTGAAACAACGCTTACTAATTTTTTACTGAATTGTTTTTTTGTTGTTTTTTTTTTAAGTCCTGGAACCAACCATTGGGCATTTATTCGTTGTTCTGGCTACGATTTTACAATACTACCTTTACAATGCCCACGTAGGCCCAGCTGGGTGGCAAAAATTATGTATATACAAGAGATGTACATGAAATGGCTAACACCTTACATGTCATATTCCATCTATTTGCGGAATGCTAAAAGAAAAGAAATATATATACCCCCCCCCCCGCATCCTCTTCCAAACAAAGACAACTAATATAAACATTCCCAGTAAATTAATGCTAATACCCTCCCCCCGCCCCCCACCATTAAATTAACCCCCAAAATAAGACAGGCACCAGCAGGCGAAGTATTCAACACCAATGGTAACAAGAAAAATAAAAAGAAATCGACGCTAAGAATGAAAATGATTGACGACAGAGTTGTAATTTCTGGGTGGCTGGACACTCGTAGAGATAGGTTGGTGTACGTGCAGAATATGACACCAGAGAGAAACATCTGACGGACGAAGAACAGTCTAGTAGTATATCTTGTTACATTGTTGCTGCCGCAAGCAGCTGGACAGAATTCCATACATCGTGGAGATCTTTCCGGTCCTGCTGGTGAATACGGTCCTGTCCTGCTGTTGAATACGGTCCTGCTGTTGAACGTGCCTGCTCGTGAATGTAGGCTGGCCAGTACTGTTGGTTCTAATTTTAGCTATTACCCACACTGCCTCAAATCCAATATGGCAGCCCCCGCAAAATACGCCCACGCAAACGATGAAATCTGAACATGATAGACTACGGTGGTTGTCTGTCTTTACATGGATTTACACTGGGTTTGTGATTAAGTTCTGTATCTGTATTTTGTCTCACGTAATGCATGTATGTTACCTATTTAACGAACTCCGTTAGGGACCGCTTCGCGGTCCCGAACTTCGTTCGTTATTAACTCGATTTTGGTATGTCACAACTGTTCTGTCTTTACCAGATAGTCACCTGAAGCAACTAAAGGATATGTGCCTTGCCGTTTTGTGGATCGGTGGGGCACACCTAGTTACTTATGGTTCTGTAATGGACGATACGGGTAAAGGTGGTTTAAACATTCCGGATATTTTATGGAAATTAAAGGACTTTTCGATTGAAGTTTTTGTCACGATTTTTTAATGTGTCAAATCGTGCTATTTGGAAAGATTATTTTTTGAACAGATGGATGGACTTACGTCTTTCGTCTGAATTATTCTTCATGACCATTTACAAGCCAAATTAAACTTCATGGAAATAGGTGAATGTCCTTGAATGTCGTTTTGAAATGTACAATACAGACAATTTCCCAGTTCCGAATCTTTCCTAGATTCGGGTCAGTCCAGATTCACGGCTGCATTTGTTTGTGATAGATTGCGTTAAAAATACCAAACTTGCATGGCTGAAAAATGTAATTAATTGTCTTCCTGTAAACAAGTTCAGCATCAGCCAGACCTTCGTTTGAAGAGAGAAAACGGCCAATGTCGAGCGGACGGCGATTTGCGCTCTGTTTCTATATGTGATATATTTTTTTTTTATAATGTGCGTTTATTGCCACAGAATTTTTATTATATTTTTACAGACAATGCATTGACATATTAATTTTTACCCATCATATTTGTATCCTACTTGGAACTTTGTACATACAGTACGAATACGTGAATATTACATTTGCAAGCTTATTTGTATATTATTTACATAAAGTCTGTGCCGAAGTGGTACTCTAGAAAAAAATAAAATAAATATAAAAAAACCCGAGCAGTTACATCAATTTCAACCACAAATGCCATTCGGTATTAAATTTGTCTATCATATCATTTTTCATAGCAATTGACTGCTCAATAAATAGGAAATTTTTGACGTCGTGCTGTAAACCAGCAATGTGTACAATTTTTCCTTGACATCTACATTTGTAGATATAATATTTAGTAATCAGCAGAATGAAATTTATCGGTTTATAATAACTTTCAGTTTTGGTTATGCAGAACAAGATCAGTTTTTCTGTATATCCAGCTACTTAAAGATTCCATTAGCTCATCAATAATTTCACATTCATAGAATAGATGCTCGATTGTTTCAGTCTGCTGTTTACAAAAAGTACATTTATCGTCATTTTTCACTTTCATTTGTACAAGAAGTTTGTTTGTTGCTAGAATACGGTGGTTTATTCTGTACTGCAACCACTGCAATTTTGTATTTTCACAACACTTAAAAGGTACCATGTATATAAATTTCCATTCCCCAGTAGACGCAATATCATATTTTTCTTGGCTTTTGGGGATTATCTTGTTTTGACCAACAAAGTGTAAATATGTCGACACCAAGTTTGAAAGGCATTTCTACATTATATGTCAGTCGTGGTACCAATTTCAGATTATAGTGGCTGTACGACTTTATCGCTTTACAAACACCCCAATACTCTAAATAATTGGATTTTGTATTGTATACATGGCAGTGTGACTAACGTCACAGGACCTACGAAGTGCAGTAGGCATTAGGACTCGAACGCGAACTGAACTCTTGGAAATCCCCACCCCCAGTTGAAATCCTGCCTATATTAAGATGGGCACCGCTCAAGTCAGAATCGCCAGCGATTTTCATCAAAAATCACCAGAAATTTTCATCAAAAGTAGGTCAGCTCAGAACTTGTTGGTAACAGTCTCTTAATGCGCCTTCATTCCAAAATAAATAACACTCGCCGATTTAATTTTACAATTTTTTAATTAAAGGAAACAGATTGAAAATATAGGTTCAGTAGATTTCAAGCTTTACGTGTGAAAATACATTTACATCTCTTTAATGGTTTTCAGTGCCCTTGTACAGGATCAAAACAACTTTTTGAATCACATTATTTTCCCAACAATACAACAAATTTTTATATATAGTACTATAGTAGAAAGGTAGCATTTATGTAGTTTACGGTAATTCAACTCAAGACCAACACCTTCTATGCACAAGATAATAATGATTCTATGTCATTCTCCTGAGCATAACCGGTACAAAGACGAATAAATAGCGTCTCTACATCACGTTGTTATCTAGATATATGAGACAACACATTTTGGGCATCGGCAATCTGATGAATGTACTATTCCGGTTTTCTTGTTTCACATTATATTCTATGGTGGTTGATCGGGGATTTTCTTCATTGATAAACGTTAAACCACCTAGCTTTAACTAATTCTGCTAGGCTGTCGTCATTCAGACTGTACAGCCTACACAGTCCAGAGAAAATACACCGCACATTCTTGTACTCCCAGACTTATCACATTTGATGGCAAGTTTAGCGGGCTGTTTAATGTCTAAGCTAGGAAATGTTCCAGGGTAGTGGACAGGCATAATATACTATAGTATCTGCTATACAGGACACCGACCACTGTAATTTGATGTGACAGCAGCACGAGTACAAACCAGCCTTATCTCAGTGGGCTTGGATATAAATCACTGTTAAATACCACAAGGCTCCGATAGAGCCTCTCTCTGTGTTTGTTCCAAGGACAAGCCTTAATGACTTTTAAATCCACTGATAAGGAGTTCCCCGGGCTTCATGGTCATAAAAGGAACATGATACTGTTAAAGGCCACATGGATGGTATGTATCTGTAACAATATACTGAAGTGTTAATATTATATCTAATTTTAATCAGAATTATTTCAGATCAGAACTTGCTGGTAACAATGCCCTAATGCACGTTCATGCCAAAAATCAAGGTCAATGTCAACGGTTCTCCTTATTTTGCCGACGAAAGGATTCGGATGGACTGACTCACTCACTCATTACCGGACAATTTGCGATCTGTAGCCTACTTCGTAGGAATATTGTTGAAGGATTCATAGTCTAAGAATTCACCTTCATTGTCAATCAAATCCCCAATACAGTATACATTGCTGTCATACCAATTCTTATAAAAAATCGATTGGTCATTTACTTTGATGTTTTCATACATGAGCAGTGTGACTAACGTCACAGGACCTACGAAGTAGGGTAAGCATTAGGTCTCCGACGCGAACTGAACTCTTGGAAATCCCCACCTCCATTTGAAATCCTGCCTATATTAAGGTGGGCACTGCCCAAGTCAGAATCACCAGTGATTTTCATCAAAAATCACCAGAAATTTTCATCAAAAGTAGGTCAGCTCAGAACTTGTTGGTAACAGCCTCCTAATGCGCCTTCATTCCAAAAATAAATAGCGATCGCCGATTTAATTTTACAATTTTTTAACTAAGGGAAACAGATTGAATAATAAAAAAGTTCAGTAGGTTTCAGGCTTTACGTGTGAAAATACATTTACATATCTTTAATGGTTTTCAGTGCCCTTGTCCAGGACCAAAACAACTTTTTGATTCGCATTATTTTCCCAACAATACAACAAATTCTTATATATAGTCCTATAGTAGAAAGGTAGCATTTATGTAGTTTACGGTAATTCAACTCCAGACCAACACCTTCTCGGCACAAGATAATAATGATTCTATGTCATTCTCCTGAGCATGACCGGTACAAAGACGAATAAATAGCATCTATACATCACATTGTTATCTAGATATGAGACAACACATTTTGGGTACCGGCAATCTGATGAATGTAGAATTTGAGGATGGTACTTAGCATCTTAAATACAGCCTTTTAATACTGTAAAACATATATCTGTTTAATTTTGTTTCCCATAATGTAGCACTTACTAGTAATCTGAACATGTGTGTAAACTCCCAGACAGATCTGTTTATTTCGTCTCCCCTGCTCTGACCTCTAAGAACAATTTAATTATTACTCCATGGCACTATTAACTGCATTCTCGAAATTCCAAGCCTTTCAGACTGTTAGTTCTGATCTGTTTATAGGCATATTGGGGGTGACCCAGCTACACTGCTGTGACCTCTAGCTGTCAAAATAATTACGGATGGTATATCTCACAATGTTTTGTGCTGTGTTATATATACAGTGAAACATACAGCCAAGGGTTCCCAATGGGCATGACAGTGCACTCGCTGAGCCATCAATAAATAATAAAAAAAATAATTATAAATGAAATTTTCATCAGAATTCGATCAGCTCAGAACTTGCTGGTAACAATGCCCTAATGCACGTTCTTGCCAAAAATCAAGGTTGTAATGTTAATGGTTCTCCTTATTTTGCCGACGAAAGGATTCGTATGGACTCACCCTTATGAAAATTTACCATAAAAATCTATAGTTGAAATCTATAGATTACTATCGATTTTGTGGTACTTTTGCGGATTTACTACAGCTGAAATTCTATAGCTTACTACAAATTAACTATAGCTTACTACAAATTAACTATAGCTTACTACAAATGAGCTATAGCTTACTACAAATGAACAAAAGTTTACTACAAATGAGCTATAGCTTACTACAAATGAATTATAGTTTACTACAGATGAACTATAGCTTACTACAAATGAATTATAGTTTACTACAGATGAACTATAGCTTACTACAAATGAATTATAGTTTACTACAGATGAACTATAGCTTACTACAAATGAACTATAGCTTACTACAAATGAACTATATCTTACTACAAATGAACTATAGCTTACTGCAAATTAAATATAGCTTACTATAAATTAACTATAGATTACCATAAATTAACTATAGCTCTCTATGCAATTTTATAGTATCTATAGCTTCATTACTTTATATAGAACACTATAGCATTATAGATTTTGATGGAAATCAAAGGCGTTATAGAATAGTAGAATATATATTTTGATAGAAAACTATAGATTGATAGCTTCACTTTGGACTTTGAGCTTTGGACTGGGTATTTATATTACATCCTCAATACTGAACAACATTGTAGAAAACTATAGATTGATAGCTTCACTTTGGACTGGGTATTTATATTACATCCACAATACTGAAAAATATTGTAGAATAATCTATTTCAGAGAATGACAACGCCCTGATAACACAATGAAAATAACACAATAATTTCTTACATAATACTATATTTATTCGACTAGCACTGAATTGCTCCATACAACATCATAAAATGCACTCACTTAATGTCCAAACACTTCGTTAATGTAAAAATACTACTTTTTTGATTGCTTCGAAGAATTGTTCAGCTTCAGCCGAATACTGGCTTTGATGTCCGCTTCTCTCTTGTCGGGAAATATTCTACGAGTTTCAACTGGAAGGAGAAAAGAAAGAAAAAATTTGAGTTGGCAAATTATTTAGTATACACTTCAAATGGACATTACTGCAAGTCTGAACTTGTTGACAATGGCATTTGATTACAGTTAATTAAATTCAATTAAGTTATTATGAAGGAACCCATATTATGATTACTACTGTGTTCTTGTGATGGGTAAGAAATACTTACCAATGTTGAAATGAATGTCTTCTTTCTCCAATTAAATCATCGGATGATCCAGTTGATGGATCTGGTGATGAGGGTGATGGCGTATGATGGGGCAAGGGTTCGGATGTTGATGGGGATGTTGATGGTGTCAGCAGCTGACGTGGTTCTGCTGGGCGAGTCTATGCCTGACGTGATGCCACCTTCTTCATTGTCTTCACCGAGGTCTTGATGTCATCAAATACAGATGGCAGTTCTGTGAAATAAAAGATACAAAATGTGTACTGACAATTAGATTGATAATATTCAGTCAGAATGTTAATAGCCATAAATTGCAGAATCATGTTGACAAAGGATCAACAATGATTTAAAACTTTCAAATCTCATTAAATTATTATTTACTAAGATTAATTACATTAAATGATTATTTACAAGTGATCGCTTGTTAACCATTAAAATTCGGTGTCATTTAATATGCATTTTAATGGTTAGCAAACTTGCAAAAACTCAAATTTAAAATCTTACCAGTAAATGTAGATAAGGCGACTTTCAAAGACCTGTTTTCTGACTTCAAAGACTGGTTCTCCACTCTCAGCTCTTCAACTTCTTTCTGCAGAGCCCTCAGGTCTGCTCGGCTACTAGAATCCTACAAAGAAGAAGAATACCAAAATCACATGCCCATCACATGCACATATTTTGTCCACATTGAGAGAAATTTTGATTAATATTATTAGAAATAGTTATCTAAAAGGGATCAGTAAAATACATGTAGATGAGACAATGAGAAATCTCAATAGTCAAAATAATGAATTATTTGATAATAGCCTAGGGATTTAGCTGAATAGTCATGATAGTTGAATTTATACTTACATCATGTGACTCGTCATGAACAGGTACCACTGGAAGGTTTCCTTGTCGCTGCTTTTTTAACCTCTTTTTTAACTTAAGGATGTTGTTTGGCTCATTCTTCCGGGCATCACAAACTGTCTTGTTCATCTTCTTTGTAGGCTGTGTGATCTCCTGTGAGGAAACAATTATTAACATATATCATATCGTGATTTATTTTGAAAATAAATTCAACAATTTTCAACTCAATTCTGTACTAACTTTAAATATTGAAATAAGCAATGTGAAAATGTGTTTGAAACACTGACATGGCCAAAAATAATTTTGTAGGACTGTTTATTTATTTATTCATATAAAGTAATCAACAATCAACAGGACATCTGAGTAACCAAACAACCTGGAAATTCTAATAAATGACATTTGACTTGATAATGTGTAAAACTGGACGAAAGCATGTAGGCCTACTCCCCCCCCCCTCCCCCATCACAATTGAAAAGTACATAAATGAGGTACACAACAATGGATGATACTAACCACAATTTGTCATATCATATAGGTCAGCCCTGAGTTCGACAAAAGCATCCCAAGTTCGGGTTGTCAGGAACACACCACTGGTACATTAGGCCTACCAGGAACTGGGCAAAGCTGTGTTGTAAGTGTATTTGTACTCTTTCACCAGAATCCACAGTGAAGCTGTGAACGTCATAATAAAAACATCATTGATAAACTGTTCATTATGGTGGGTGAGATGCAATTTGACAGGACAGGAAGCTCAGACTGTGAAACCGACAGTATGAAATAAAAGCTAGGACTTAAAAGAATCACAAATCAACTGTTATCAATTCATTCATATGTTATGTCAATTTTTTCAAGTAAACATCTGAAATGGCTTGACTATTGAAGGTAGAGGTTCACAAATATACCAGTACAGGAAATGACACAATGAGATTGTAAAAACACCCCCTTCTGGGTTTCTCACATTGAACTGTGCAAAGAGTCACCCAGCATGGTTAATCCCTTACACAATGGACCACTAACACAAACTGGTCTATTCTTGTGAGGTGGACCGGTTATTTAAATGAACAAAATATACATGTCTGTGCAGCTATTGAAAACGTCATAATAAATACAATTCTCTGCCATTAAAATATATGTTAGACAACATTTTATATCTAAGGTTAATTACACTGGGCATGCCTAACTATCCTACCCATAGATTAGAGAAGACGAGAAAATCAACCAACAAGCCACCTTTCCTTCATAAACCGGTGAGATAAATAAATCTTTCCAAGGCAGTATAATGTTTTGGTGGTTGTATTTACAGTGTAATATACAAACCTGTCCGGACTTAACAAATGGAGACTTTAGAATGCTATTTTAGCCTACAAGTTGCAAAAGGTACTTACCATCAATCAGTTCCATCAGCCATATATAATCAGAAATATGACTGTTACTGTCCTCAAATCAGTCAGCTAAATAACTGCAAAAAAACCTGTGTTGTCTCTGTGCAGCGCCACCTGGTGTCAACAAGCAGAGGTACCTCCCCTCCATTGGAGTAGAGAGATTTTGTAAATACCATTTAGATTGGGAAACCATTTGAACTGATCAGAAGTTTATTAATTCATGAGAATGTTCAAGTAGTTGAATGATAACAAAAAATATTTCATAATGAAGTGATGACAATCAAGGTTTAAGGGATGTCTGCTGGTGATTTTTTTTTGCAGCAGTTTTGCCAGTTAGATTAAGCGATAGGGATTTCCTTTAAAAGTCTTCTAGCCGAGAATTTTGTGCAGCAACATTCATCCAATTTGATAAATTTTGATAGACATTGTGATTGTCTTCAAACATTTAGAATATAAGAAAAAGTTAAATACTATTTATATATTTTTTGTGAATAGGATTCAAAACCTGGGCTATTCCCTTTGTTTTCTAGGTTATCAAATGGAGCATGGGTCCTTCTTTTTAACAGTGTCAACAGCTAAACAATGTACACCGATCAATATTTTTTCTTTGTTTTTTCCTCATATTACACAATTATGAATGCAACAACACACATTATTCGAAAAGTTAATTGCGGACATCCTTAATTCAATTTTAAATAAAACTTTTTAATTCAAAACAATCAAAAATTCAAAACTTCATACATTTATTCCAATTTTAATAAATTTCAGAAGAAGATTATTAGTGAATTCAATTTGAGTTAGAATATTTAAATTAGGTTTTCATTGACCATGCATTTGTTTGGATATCGAACTATGATGGATGGCAATTAGATTTTTTTTGTCAATTTTTATTAGCATTTCCTAGATGACATTTCAAAATACTTCACAGTCAAATATCAGCATAACGATAGAATATTCATACAATATGAAAATAAAATTAATCCTTCAATTCAATCGTAATGTAGTATAGTTATTGAAAATATTAATCATGAGTTTGTATTAAATTCCAGTTAAAATTTAAGATGAATTTCATATGAAACTACCAAAATTGATATTTGATGCCTCATGAGCAGCAGATTGGACATTTGTGGTACAAAATCTCTCCAACTATGAGCAGCCAACTATGGAGAACATTACTTGGATGTTGTGAACTGATATTGAATCGTATATGATCATATACAATTGTAAATCCTATAAGATCTGGATCATATAAGGTCCAAAATACTACACTTGTGTAGTTGTTGTTATGATTCTTTAGTACAGTAAAACACTGCTATAGAGAATACTTTTCTGGCACTGTAGTATATTGTAGAAACCACAAAATACTACAATTGTGTTGTGGTATGCTTGTTTTTTTTTTAGCATAGCTCAACAACTCCGTAGTACCGGTACAGTAAAACACTGCTGTAGTGAATACTACACTGACACTGTAGTAAACTATAGAAACCACAAAATACTACAGATGTGTTGCAGTTTGTAGTATAGCTCAACAACACTGTCTCACAGTAAAACACTGCTGTAGTAAATACTACACTGACACTGTAGTAAACTGTAGAAACTACAAATTACCACAAAATACTACACTTGAGTTGTAGTATGCTTTGGTTTTTGTAGTATATTAAAGCACTGCTGTAGTAAATACTACACTGACACTGTAGTAAACTGTAGAAACTACAAATTACCACAAAATACTACACTTGAGTTGTGGTATGCTTTGGTTTTTGTAGTATATTAAAGCACTGCTGTAGTAAATACTATACTGACACTGTAGTAAATTGTAGTAACTATAGAGTACCACAAAATACTATACCTCATCTATAGTTTACTACAAAATACCTCACTTTATCACAAGTTTGCTGTAGTATTTTGTGGTAAAGTGTGGTATATTTTCATAAGGGCACTGACTCATTACCGGACAATTTGCGATCTGTAGCCTACTTCGTAGGAATAACCAGATGTTTGTTGTATATAATTCTTCAGTAGTGACAGGTTGAGTTTTTGCGTTAACAGCTCCCCATGCACGTAAAACGTCACACCAGAAAGTATTGGTACATTGTCTCGCAAGGGATATCAGAAATTCATTTCCTTTTTTTATTAGATCTGAAATATTGGCTGTCGAGGTTTCAAATAGTTGTTTGTATTGTTTGCTGTAATAAAAGTCTTCGTATCCAAGTTGATTTGAGAGCTGCTATAAAATACTGTATGTTTATCATCTTCAAGCCCCCCATCTCGTAGTTTTGAGTCAAAATTTCTTCTCTTTTCACCCTATCTTTTTTCGATTGCCAGATAAAAGAGTAAAACATCGTATTCAGTTTCTTTATGTAATCGTCTGAGGGGTCTGGTAACGCGATAAATAAATGATTCAGTTTTGATATTATTAGTGTTTTTAGTACGGTGATTCTTCCTAATGGCGTTAACTTTCTCTTTGACCATTGTTCGAGCTCCTGTCGTATGCTATTCAGTTTTTTATCATAGTTTGTAGCAGTCATCAAGTCCAGATTACAGGAGAAAATTATTCCAAGATAATTAAAGTCAGACTGGTCCCAATTTAATTTGTATCTGTGGTTAAATGTCTCTCCACCAAACTTTTTGCATCCTATCCTAATGGCTCTAGTTTTGTTATTATTTATTTTCAGCCCAGAAAATGAAGCATAGCGTTTCAGGGTTAATAGCGTTTCTTGTAGGGTGGATTCGGAACCGTCGAGGAGCAATGATGTATCGTCTGCATATTGCGAAATCTTGAATTCTATATCTCCTATTTTTATTCCCTTTATATTTTCATTTCCCTTAATCATTATGGACAGTATTTCAGCACATAACAGAAAAATGTAAGGTGATAATGGATCTCCCTGTCTGCATCCTCTAGAGAGTTCAAAAAAGTTAGAGAGGAAACCACTCTGCGTTACAGCGGTCTTAGCATTATTGTAAAATACGAATATCCATCTTTTGATTGATTCCCCAAAATTGAAGGTGTCTAATACCTGATTGATGAAGGACCATGATACTGAATCGAAAGCCTTTTCAAAGTCGATGAGAAGGAGGAGGCCAGGTAAATTTTTAGATTCTGTATATTCCATAAGATCATATATTAACCTAGTATTTTCACCAATGTACCTTCCGCTCATAAAACCTGACTGACTCTCTGATATTAAAATTTCTAGAACTGTTTTAAGTCTCCTCGCTATGCACGCTGCCGCTATTTTATAGGTAATATTCAACAGAGTTATCGGTCTCCAGTTTTGTAGATGTTGTTTCGATTTATCACCCTTTGGCAAACATATTATTATACCTTCCTTTTGTGTCCCAGATAGTTCCCCTTTTCGATAACCTTCGTTTATGGATCTTGTAACAAAGCTGCTAATATCTTTATAGAAGAATTTAAAAAAATCTGCAGTAAAACCGTCTGACCCCGGACTTATATTATTTTCCATTCCCTTCAAGCAATTTAGAACTTCCGCTTCGGTTATTTCACCCTCAAGTTTAAGCTGTTCTGTCTCTTTTAGCCTTTCTAATTCGAATTGTTTCATTTATTCTTTTCAGCCTCTTTTAAAATTTCCCATTGATCTGTAATAAGTTCTCCATCTTCTTTCTGTATTTTCGGAATTATTTTGTTCGTGAAATTTCTTGACTCTAAGCTACAGAAATATTTCGTTGGTTTTTCCCCATCTTCAGCCCAGTGAGCTTTTGATCTTATTAAATGTCCCTTCATTTTTTCTTTTCTTCGTATTTCCAATTCTATTTTCTTATGATTGAGCAGTTCCATATCAGGCATTTCAACATTCTCAAGAGCTTCAATTGATTTTTCTAGTTTTTCTTCTAGTTTCTTTTTTTCCTTCTTTTTATATGACGAGTATGATATAGTTTGACCCCGTATATTCCTACGAAGTAGGCTACAGATCGCAAATTGTCCGGTAATGAGTGAGTCAGTCAGTCAGTCAGTCCATCCGAATCCTTTCGTCGGCAAAATAAGGAGAACCGTTGACATTAGAACCTTGATTTTGGCATGAACGTGCATTAGGGCATTGTTACCAGCAAGTTCTGATCTGAAATAATTCTGATTAAAATTAGATTTATAATTAACACTTCAGTATATTGTTATAGATACATACCATCCATGTGGCCTTTAACAGTATCATGTTCCTTTTATGACCATGCAGCCAGGGGACCTCCTTATCAGTGGATTTAAAAGTCATTAAGGCTTGTCCTTGGAACAAACACAGAGAGAAGCTCTATCCGAGCCTTGTGGTTTTTAACAGTGATTTATATCCAAGCCCACTGAGATAAGGCTGGTTTCTACTCGTGCTGTCACATCAAATTACAGTGGTCGGTGTCCTGTATAGCAGATACTATAGTATATTATTGCATGCCTGTCCACTACCCTGGAACATTTCCTAGCTTAGACATTAAACAGCCCGCTAAACTTGCCATCAAATGTGATAAGGCTGGGAGTACAAGAATGTGCGGTGTATTTTCTGTGGACTGTGTAGGCTGTACAGTCTGAATGAAGACAGCCTAGCAGAATTACTTAAAGCTAGGTGGTTTAACGTGTATCAATGAAGAAAATCACCGATCAACCGCCATAGAATATAATGTGAAACAAGAAAACCGGAATAGTACATTCATCAGATTGCCGATGCCCAAAATGTGTTGTCTCATATATCTAGATAACAACGTGATGTAGAGACGCTATTTATTCGTCTTTGTACCGGTTATGCTCAGGAGAATGACATAGAATCATTATTATCTTGTGCAGAGAAGGTGTTGGTCTTGAGTTGAATTACAGTAAACTACATAAATGCTACCTTTCTACTATAGTACTATATATAAAAATTTGTTGTATTGTTGGGGAAAATAATGTGATTCAAAAAGTTGTTTTGATCCTGTACAAGGGCACTGAAAACCATTAAAGAGATGTAAATGTATTTTCACACGTAAAGCTTGAAATCTACTGAACCTATATTATTCAATCTGTTTCCTTTAATTAAAAAATTGTAAAATTAAATCGGCGAGTGTTATTTATTTTGGAATGAAGGCGCATTAGAAGACTGTTACCAACAAGTTCTGAGCTGACCTACTTTTGATGAAAATTTCTGGTGATTTTTGATGAAAATCACTGGCGATTCTGACTTGGGCGGTGCCCATCTTAATATAGGCAGGATTTCAACTGGGGGTGGGGATTTCCAAGAGTTCAGTTCGCGTTCGAGTCCTAATGCCTACTGTACTTCGTAGGTCCTGTGACGTTAGTCACACTGCCATGTGCATAAGAAGGGTTTCTAGAAATAATAGATCTGATATTCCTACGAAGTAGGCTACAGACCGCAAATTGTCCGGTAATGAGTCCATCCGAATCCTTTCGTCGGCAAAATAAGGAGAACCGTTGACATCAGAACCTTGATTTTTGGCATGAGCGTGCATTAGGGCATTGTTACCATCAAGTTCTGATCTGAAATAATTCTGATTAAAATTAGATTTATAATTAACACTTCAGTATATTGCTATATATATATGTAAGGTTTAGCCTGTAACATGTATTCTCTTTCACATCCAATCATTTCGTCATTGCCAAGAAAACTGTGGTCTGTTTTGCTCCAGCGTTTTATCGCCAATGAGTATCAGTTACTATCCGTCTAAAAATACCCTGTCATTGAAATACAGTCCACTATGCCGCATGGCCCTATTACAGAAGATGTAGAGACGCTATTTATTCGTCTTTACCGGCTATGCTCAGGAGAATCACATAGAATCATTATTATCTTGTGCATAGAAGGTGTAGGGTCTTGAGTTGAATTACCGTAAACTACATAAATGCTACCTTTCTACTATAGTACTATATATAAAATGTGTTGTATTGTTGGGAAAATAATGTGATTCAAAAAGTTGTTTTGATCCTGGACAAGGGCACTGCACCATTAAAGAGATGTAAATGTATTTTCACACGTAAAGCTTGAAATCTACTAAACCTATATTATTCAATCTGTTTCCTTTAATTAAGAAATTGTAAAATTAAATCGGCGATCGTTATTTATTTTGGAATGAAGGCGCATTAAGAGACTGTTACCAACAAGTTTTGAGCTGACCTACTTTTGATGAAAATTTCTGATGTGATTTTTGATGAAAAGCACTGGCGATTCTGACTTGGGCGGTGCCCATCTTAATATGAGCAGGATTTCAACTGGGGGTGGGGGTTTCCAAGAGTTCAGTTCGTGTTCGAGTCCTAATGCCTACTGTACTTCGTAGGTCCTGTGACGTTAGTCACACTGCTCATGTTGTGAATTGTAATGAATTATTCCTACGAAGTAGGCTACAGATCGCAAATTGTCCGGTAATGAGTGAGTCCATCCGAATCCTTTCGTCGGCAAAATAAGGAGAACCGTTGACATCAGAACCTTGATTTTTGGCATGAACGTGCATTAGGGCATTGTTACCAGCAAGTTCTGATCTGAAATAATTCTGATTTAAATTAGATTGATAATTAACACTTCAGTATATTGTTATGTGAACTGTAGCCTTTAACGTGTATCCTATTTCACATTGGCCACATCAGCTTCAAATTCAGGTCAAATTACCCAGAGCTAAAAATACCCTGTCCCACTGTATGTCTTTGTACCGGTTATGCTCAGGAGAATGACATAGAATCATTATCATCTTGTGCAGAGAAGGTGTTGGTCTTGAGTTGAATTACCATAAACTACATAAATGCTACCTTTCTACTATAGTACTATATATAAAAATTTGTTGTATTGTTGGGAAAATAATGCGATTCAAAAAGTTGTTTTGATCCTGGACAAGGGCACTGAAAACCATTACAGATATGTAAATGTATTTTCACACGTAAAGCTTGAAATCTACTGAACCTATATTATTCAATCTGTTTCCTTTAATTAAAAAATTGTAAAATTAAATGGGCGATCGTTATTTATTTTGGAATGAAGGCGCATTAGGGGACTGTTACCAACAAGTTCTGAGCTGACCTGCTTTTGATGAAAATTTCTGGTGATTTTTGATGAAAATCACTGGCGATTACTGGGCGGTGCCCATCTTAATATAGGCAGGATTTCAACTGGGGGTGGGGATTTCCAAGAGTTCAGTTCGCGTTCGAGTCCTAATGCCTACTGTACTTTGTAGGTCCTGTGACGTTAGTCACACTGCTCATGTTTTCAAGCGTTTCAAGATTATCTATATTCCTACGAAGTAGGCTCTCATTTGCAAGTTGTCCGGTAATGAGTGAGTCCATCCGAATCCTTTCGTCGGCAAAATAAGGAGAACCGTTGATATTAGAACCTTGATTTTTGGCATGAAGGTGCATTAGGGAATTGTTACCAGCAAGTTCTGAGCTGACTTACTTTTGATGAAAATTTGACCTACTTAGGTGACCTATAACATTACGCTTGGACCCCCAAGTCATCTTCCTCACCCTACTTCGTAGGTCCTGTGACGTTATAGTCACACTACTCATGTTGTATACTGGTACCGCATATTGTTGCTTTATATCTGCTATACATGTTTTCACTCGCTTTACATATTCTATATCATTGAGTAAGCTACTGTTAAATTTCCACAGCCCCCTCCCCCTTTCGAATTCATTTATCTTGACACTTAATACTACGGGCGAATGATAATAGTTATATTTTGTATACTAGGAAAAAAAACTTTCACTAAGTAAAAAGAAGTCAAGGCGGGCCTGTTCTAAAGGATTTTTTCTTCGCCATGTGTATCTTTTTAAATCCGGGTAATTTACTCTGAATGGGCCGATAAGACCGGTAGTATCGATCATATCTATACAGTCTCGCGTGCTTTGGGATTATTCAGGTGAATGTAGTTGTAGGTATCTAATTCTGGATCTTGCGCCAAATTGAAGTCTCCACAGAGTATACAGATATCATTACCAAACTCATCTATTATATCCCTTGTATCATTATAAAATGTTGGAGAATCTTCATTAGGCCCGTATATGGTAAATGAGAGTATATGTGATACATGGCAGTGTGACTAACGTCACAGGACCTACGAAATAGGGTTTGATATAATTTAAGTGTGTACTCGAGAGATGACTTGGGGGCCCTGTGTGCTACGATGAGAGAATTTATATAGCGTCTCTAATTGACAGTGGGAACAATTAACTTTTCCAGATGTCACCGCTGGTGAGTCATTAGCGTAGCAACTATTATCACCCTCAGTTTCTATCACCTTGGACACTGATCAGCCCAGCAGTACACCACGAGGTGTTGGGGGGAGAGTCCGAGAGAGCGGGGTACACCCCCCCCCCCTCCACCCTCTCGGCATTAGGCGATTTTTTTTAAAATTAGCGTAGGGAATGGTGCTCTGTCAGAGCAGTTGAGAAGTAAATGTTTCTAGTCCCAAATAAGACAGGAAACTGGAAAAGAAACACAAATTTGAAGTGAGAAAGGTCAAGATCAGAGATTTGTTAGAATGCAAGAATCAAAGCAGGCATCACTAGAGAGCCATTCTCCATGGATATATTTATTTGGTATTCAACTTCAAGGTACCTGATCTGAAGAGAGTACATAATAATAATCAATGAACAATAAAGCACACACGAAAAAAATAAACAACTGGTTATAGGTTACTGAATTTAAAACACAACGATGATTTTATTATCGATTTCTTCAGTAATAACAGATAATAGGGTCATTGTTGTGTTTAACTTTAGTAATTTCTCTCATAAAATCCAGTCATTTTTTATTTCTTTTTGAGGTAGAACATTTTTTAACTAATGACTGAACTGAAGAAATTATGCAATGGTGTATAGGCTGGAGTGGATATATAAAACGTGCAGTATAATATGCCTTCAATCTCAACGGAATTCCAAGACCAGCAAATGACTGAAAACGGATACCATCGGAATGTGTGTCAACATTACAATGTATGGTCAGTTAGGCTAAAAATAGATTACTCAGGAATCTCCAGTTTAATAATGGATTCAAGTGTACTGTTAAACTAGCCATATTATAGATATCTCATAGTACATGTAGATCTAATAGACTGATTACGACATACGAGCGAGCGTACACATGCATATTTAGATCTATATCTCTATAAAAATGAAGCGGGCATTCTCTCTCGTCGACTTTATGACAAAAGAGATGATTACAATTTCGACATCGTAAACTATCCCTTTCTGGACAGTAATATTCCAGTGGGACCTGCATATGGCGTATACATATCTCGCTTAGTAGCATTTGCTAGATCCTGTGTTAAATATGACGATTTTAATCAACGTCACAAAACATTGGTGCAGAAACTTAAAAAACAGGGCTATTTCACCAAGCGCCTACACTCAAAGTTTCTCAAATTTGGCGATACATATCGCATGCTGATAGCAAAATACGAACGTAGCGTGCAAGATCTATGGCGCTACGTTTCGTAACTTGTGTCTAATTCCGCTTAACCCGGGGCTAGGGGCCGTATGAACCCATGTACTTCAAGATCCTCATGGTACTCATATGAACAGTCACAATCAAAGCGTGACTGAGTTACATCTTTTTTTTTAGATGACGACTCTATAACGAATATTATGGATTAAGAATACTGATCAGCGATACGGATTTGATATTTTTGGAACATCATGATGTCTTGCCGGCATCATTGAAAACTGTTGACCGCTTCTCTCTTGCAGGAAACAAGCCTATGTTTATGTATACTATAATTGTCTTTTTGAATTTGGTGCTAATACTGTTATATGGAAAATGGAATAGGTCTTTGGATTATGGACGCGGATATTCTCTAATGGACGACGGCTGGATTATGAATGACGGAGTACACGCTTGTAATTTTAACCTGTGTATGCCTGGATTCTGCTGGTGGACAAGTTGTCCCCGAGGCCGCGCCCCTGCACACCCAACATTCATAATGAACACAACTATAAGAAAAAATATGAAGACAGACCCGAGGAACCTTAGTGCAGGTTTCTCGGCCGAGTCTCTAATAGTTCGAAATGCACTAAGACCGTTTTCAATCCAAATGACAGATATATTTCTGACAGCAAAGCAAGGCCACGGCATCAAACCTTGTAATATTGCGCTTGATGATTGTTTAGCACCGAATTCTACATGTAATAATTTCAAAATTTCTAAGTGTGGACATCGTGGATGTCTCACGTGTCCATTCTTTAATACTTCAGCTTCATTTAGTTCCGCGTTAACTGGTAACTCATATTCTGTTAACTCGTATGTTGATCTTAGTTGTTCTACTACAAACTGTATTTACTTAGTTTCCTGTAAGAAGTGTAGTCAACAGTATGTTGGCAAGACCACCCAAAGACTCCATCTTAGGGTGAACGGTCACAGAAAATCCGTTAGGAAAAAGCAATTGCTTATAGGTAGGCATTTTTCTGGACCCGACCACGGCTGGGATAACTTTAGTATTCAGATCATAGACGTCGTCTATCCATCTACTAAGGATTCCCCTTTTGGATTTGAGAGAAAAATCCGAGAGCGGGAATTATTCTGGATGCTAGAACTCGGATCAGTGTTTCCGTTTGGTTTAAATGATAATGTCAGTGGGTTCGGCAATGCTACAAACCGCCGTTCAAATATATCCAACATTACCCAACTATTTAAACCCCATCAACGGAGACATCGCAGCCATGATTGGCGAAAGTTTAATAGTTCGATGATTCACGATCATATCACTTTAAATTACTTAGTGGGTTTAACTAACACACCCAATAGTATACATAGCTTACGTACAGTTCTGTATGCGTTACCTCTGAGAGCTTTAGATCAAATAGCCAGAGATATACAACAATCTGCGTCTTCAGGAAATATAATACCATCAAAAATCATTAAAGTATGTCAAGATATAGCGTATTTTCGGTTGTATCGTCCAGTGAACATAATCGAAACATCTCAAGATCGGCTTTTCTTGAAACTCAACTACTTAGATAAAGGACTGGACATCATTAATTTACCTCGAATCCTGAATGATCCAGAGGTACGCAACGCTGTACCAAGCTATTTTAAGTTCACAGAACCTCCTTGCATTTCATATAAGTACACTAAATCTATAGCCACCAAAATATTCAATTACTCCAATGCTGTCCAGGAGTTTGACTGGAATTTATACACGTCAGGAGGCTATAGTTGTGATTGTGAATCGTCGAACTTTATCTATACACCATGCAAACATATTGTGACTGGTGACCTTGATGTGGTGAGTGATAAGGATCTGAAATTACTCCTGACGAAAGGACCTAAATATAGAGAGCCAAGAAGAATAAATCTGCAGGCCGACCAGAAGATAGTCCTGTCTGCATTGGAACAGTACGTTATTGATTGGTCTAAGCGAGAAAAAGTTGAACCTACAGTACTCGCTGATTGGCTGGACCTCACCAAGAGCAAGGTCGTTGAAACAATCCGCCATATTGACAGAAGTACTCTTCCCCAAGCAAAATCAGTACTGAGAAACCTCAGTTCGCAAGAAGTTCTAGCAAATCTCCAGAGTAAATTCGTCATAGTCCCAGCAGACAAAGCTCCGAATAATATAATATTCATATGTAAATATTACTATTACCAGGTGCTGGTTAATGAATTGAGTGTAGACATACCTTCATCAAATACGTCTACTTACTCCCAAACTGCATTTACTCTGGAAGATTTATTTAACAATCACAAAAAAATTTCTCAGGGAAAGAGGTATTTGTCTTCCAACCTATCATAACGACATACCAAAACTATACTGGACTCCCAAAATGCATAAATCACCATACAAAGCTAGATTCATAGCTGGTTCTAGAAGCTGCACCACCAAGCTTCTTTCAACCCTATTGACGAGGGCCCTTCAGGAGGTAAAAGCATTTTGGGAAAGGTATTGCGCCATTATTTCTAAGAACTCTGGCGTTGAATGTATGTGGATATTGAAAAACTCAAAATGTCTTACGGAAGAACTTGATGCTAAAGGTCACATACCGTACAGACATGTATCCACATGGGATTTCTCGACTCTCTATACTACAATCCCTCATCAGGACCTTATTGACCGTCTAAGTTCATTAATAGTATCTGTGTTCAAGAAAACTGATCGTAGATATATTAATGTCGGAAGCCATAAAGCATTCTTTGGCTCTACTACATACAAGAGATATCATTCATGGGATGTTTCTTTGTTTATAGAGTTGGTTGAATTTCTCATTAAAAATATCTATGTGAAATTTGGCAACACAATATATCAGCAGCATATAGGTATTCTAATGGGTACTAATTGTGCACCCCTGTTGGCTGACCTGTATCTGTTCTGTTATGAATATGACTATATGCAGGCGCTTTCAAAAACCGATCCATTCAAAGCCCGTTCCTTCTCATTCACCAAACGCTATATAGACGATCTTCTCGCTGTGGATAATCGCTATATAAATGACGCAGTGAAGGATATATATCCACCTTCACTGATTTGAAGGAAACTACAGATAGCCCTACAGGCACATCATATTTAGATCTATATCTCTATAAAAATGAAGCGGGCATTCTCTCTCGTCGACTTTATGACAAAAGAGATGATTACAATTTCGACATCGTAAACTATCCCTTTCTGGACAGTAATACTCCAGTGGGACCTGCATATGGCGTATACATATCTCGCTTAGTAGCATTTGCTAGATCCTGTGTTAAATGTGACGATTTTAATCAACGTCACAAAACATTGGTGCAGAAACTTAAAAAACAGGGCTATTCCACCAAGCGCCTACACTCAAAGTTTCTCAAATTTGGCGATACATATCGCATGCTGATAGCAAAATACGAACGTAGCGTGCAAGATCTATGGCGCTACGTTTCGTAACTTGTGTCTAATTCCGCTTAACCCGGGGCTAGGGGCCGTATGAACCCATGTACTTCAAGATCCTCATGGTACTCATATGAACAGTCACAATCAAAGCGTGACTGAGATACATCATTCTTTAGATGACGACTTTACAACGAATATTATGGATTAAGAATACTGATCAGCGATACGGATTTGATATTTTTGGAACATCATGATGTCTTGCCGGCATCATTGAAAACTGTTGACCGCTTCTCTCTTGCAGGAAACAAGCCTATGTTTATGTATACTATGATTGTCTTTTTGAATTTGGTGCTAATACTGTTATATGGAAAATGGAATAGGTCTTTGGATTATGGACGCGGATATTCTCTAATGGACGACGGCTGGATTATGAATGACGGACTAGACGCTTGTAATTTGATATAGATATAATTAAAATAATTTTTGGAAGCTGACGTTTTAGAACAACAACAACAACCGAAAGCCAACAAAAGATTTACCTTCATTGGACCTCTGACGCTTCTGTGAGAAGAAGTTTTTCAAAGTTGCTTGGCGCTTCATGACAATGATTTATAAAATACATGTCAAGTGATATTCGTGGCTCGGTAAAACTTCGCAGCAGACGAAATAACAACCTCCATTCTCCGATCAAATGATTTGCTTCCTTCATGCATCGTGGCATATACAGCTCGCCTGACGCGAGATTCTGGGATTTCGGTAGCCTTCCGCAATACCACCGGCTAACAGCGACCAGCATGATCACGAGGGTTCCCGAATATTTCGAACAATTTACGGCAGATGTTCGGGAAGCGTGGCGTGGACTATTAGGGAAAACATGGCGGAGCTACCTGGAAACGTATAATGCCGACATATTTTGGCAAGTACCATTAAAGTTACTGATATTTTCGAGTGCTGGGCGCATCATTTTTTTTTGCTTTAGTGCTGGGCGGCCGAAGTTAGTCCCAGGAGCTTAAGTGTCACAGTGAAGCATACAGCCAAGGGTTCCCGATGGGCATGACAGTGCACTCGAGTCATCAACAAATAATAAAAAATTAATTATAAATCAAATTTTCATCAGAATTCGATCAGCTCAGAACTTGCTGGTAACAATGCCCTAATGCACGTTCATGCCAAAAATCAAGGTTCTAATGTCAACGGTTCTCCTTATTTTGCCGACGAAAGGATTCGGATGGACTGACTGACTGACTGACTCATTACCGGCCAATTTGCGATTTGTAGCCTACTTCGTAGGAATATGTTTGTCGGCCTAATCCATGAAAACTAGGAGGAGATGGTTGACGTTTTCTGCATCAAAATAGCGTAAAATTATTCCTACGAAGTAGGCTACAGATCGCAAATTGTGCGGTAATGAGTGAGTCAGTCAGTCCATCCGAATCCTTTCGTCGGCAAAATAAGGAGAACCATTGACATTAGAACCTTGATTTTTGGCATGAACGTGCATTAGGGCATTGTTACCAGCAAGTTCTGATCTGAAATAATTCTGATTAAAATTAGATTGATAATTAACACTTCAGTATATTGTTATAGATATACATTGTGTATGTAAACTGTAGCCTTTAACGTGTATCCTATTTCACATTGGCCACACAAGGCTTGAGCCTTCAAATTCAGGTCAAATTATCCACAGCTAAAAATACCCTGTCCCACTGTATGGCACATGGCCCTGAGGTTAATCTTAAGTACTGCATATACCCTCAAACAATCAGCGCTGTTTCCATAACGAAGCTGAGGTGGTTTAACGTTTATCAATGAAGAAAATCACCGAACAACCGCCATAGAATAACAAGAAAACCGGAATAGTACATTCATCAGATTGCCGATGCCCAAAATGTGTTGTCTCATATATCTAGATTACAACGTGATGTAGAGACGCTATTTATTCGTCTTTGTACCGGTTATGCTCAGGAGAATGACATAGAATCTTGTGCATAAAAGGTGTTGGTCTTGAGTTGAATTACCGTAAACTACATAAATGCTACCTTTCTACTATCGCAAATTGTCCGGTAATGAGTGAGTCAGTCAGTCCATCCGAATCCTTTCGTCGGCAAAATAAGGAGAACCATTGACATTAGAACCTTGATTTTTGGCATGAACGTGCATTAGGGCATTGTTACCAGCAAGTTCTGATCTGAAATAATTCTGATTAAAATTAGATTGATAATTAACACTTCAGTATATTGTTATAGATATACATTGTGTATGTAAACTGTAGCCTTTAACGTGTATCCTATTTCACATTGGCCACACAAGGCTTGAGCCTTCAAATTCAGGTCAAATTATCCACAGCTAAAAATACCCTGTCCCACTGTATGGCACATGGCCCTGAGGTTAATCTTAAGTACTGCATATACCCTCAAACAATCAGCGCTGTTTCCATAACGAAGCTGAGGTGGTTTAACGTTTATCAATGAAGAAAATCACCGAACAACCGCCATAGAATAACAAGAAAACCGGAATAGTACATTCATCAGATTGCCGATGCCCAAAATGTGTTGTCTCATATATCTAGACATGGCAGTGTGACTAACGTCACTGGACCTACGAAATAGGGGTTGAGATAATTTAAGTGTGTACTCGAGTGATGACTTGGGGGCCCTGTGTGCTACCATGAGAGAATTTATATAGCGTCTCTAATTGACAGTGGGAACTATTAACTTTTCCAGATGTCACCGCTGGTGAGTTATTAGCGTAGCAACTATTATCGCCCTCAGTTTCTATTACCCTGGAGAATGATCAGCCCAGCAGTACAGCACAAAGTGTTGGGGGGAGAGTCCGAGAGAGCGGGGAACCCCCCCCCCCCTTCTCGGCATTATGCGATTTTTCTTAAATTAGCGTAGGGAATGATGCTCTGTCAGAGCAGTTGAGAAGTAAATGTTTGTAGTCCTAAATAAGACAGGAAACTGGATAAGAAACACAAATTTGAAGTGAGAAAGGTCAAGATCAGAGATTTGTTAGAATGCAAGATACAAGAATGCAATCAAATCAGGCATCACTAGAGAGCCATTCTCCATGGATATATGTATTTGGCATTCAACTTTAAGGTACCTCATCTGAAGAGAGTACATAATAATAATCAATGAACAATAAAGCACACACGAACAAAATAAACAAGTGGTTATAGGTTACTGAATTTAAAACACAACGATGATTTTATTATCGATTTCTTCAGTAATAACATATAATAGGGTCATTGTTGTGTTTAAATTTAGTAATTTCTCTCATAAAATCCAGCCATTTTTTATTTCTTTTTGAGGTAGAACATTTTTTAACTAATGACTGAACTGAAGAAATGGTGCAATGTTGTATAGGCTGGATATATAAAACGTGCAGTATAACATGCCTTCAATCTCAACGAAATTCCAAGACCAGCAAATGAGTGAAAACGGATAGGCCTACCATCGGAATGTGTGTGGTATCGGAATGTGTGTCAACATTACACGGTAAGTTAGGCTAAAAATAACAACCTCCATTCTCCGATCAAATGATTTGCTTCCTTCATGCATCGTGGCATATACAGCTCGCCTGACGCGAGATTCTGGTATTTCGGTAGCCTTCCGCAATACCACCGGCTAACAGCGACCAGCATGATCACGAGAGTTCCCGAATATTTCCAACAATTTACGGCAGATGTTCGGGAAGCATGGCCTGGACTATGAGGGAAAACATGGCGGAGCTACCTTGAAACGTATAATGCCGACATATTTTGGCAAGTACCATTAAAGTTACTGATATTTTCGAGAGCTGGGCGCATCATTTTTTTTTTGCTTTAGTGCTGGGCGGCCGAAGTTAGTCCCAGGCGCTTAAAAGTCACAGAGAAGAATACAGCCAAGGGTTCCCAATGGGCATGACAGTGCACTCGCTGAGCTAACAATAAATAATGAAAAAAAAATAATTATAAATCAAATTTTCATCAGAATTCGATCAGCTCAGAACTTGCTGGTAACAATACCCTAATGCACGTTCATGCCAAAAATCAAGGTTCTAATGTTAATGGTTCTCCTTATTTTGCCGACGAAAGGATTCGTATGGACTCACTGACTCATTACCGGACAATTTGCGATCTGTAGCCTACTTCGTAGGAATACAACGTGATGTAGAGACGCTATTTATTCGTCTTTGTACCGGTTATGCTCAGGAGAATGACATAGAATCTTGTGCATAAAAGGTGTTGGTCTTGAGTTGAATTACCGTAAACTACATAAATGCTACCTTTCTACTATCGCAAATTGTCCGGTAATGAGTGAGTCAGTCAGTCCATCCGAATCCTTTCGTCGGCAAAATAAGGAGAACCATTGACATTAGAACCTTGATTTTTGGCATGAACGTGCATTAGGGCATTGTTACCAGCAAGTTCTGATCTGAAATAATTCTGATTAAAATTAGATTGATAATTAACACTTCAGTATATTGTTATAGATATACATTGTGTATGTAAACTGTAGCCTTTAACGTGTATCCTATTTCACATTGGCCACACAAGGCTTGAGCCTTCAAATTCAGGTCAAATTATCCACAGCTAAAAATACCCTGTCCCACTGTATGGCACATGGCCCTGAGGTTAATCTTAAGTACTGCATATACCCTCAAACAATCAGCGCTGTTTCCATAACGAAGCTGAGGTGGTTTAACGTTTATCAATGAAGAAAATCACCGAACAACCGCCATAGAATAACAAGAAAACCGGAATAGTACATTCATCAGATTGCCGATGCCCAAAATGTGTTGTCTCATATATCTAGACATGGCAGTGTGACTAACGTCACTGGACCTACGAAATAGGGGTTGAGATAATTTAAGTGTGTACTCGAGTGATGACTTGGGGGCCCTGTGTGCTACCATGAGAGAATTTATATAGCGTCTCTAATTGACAGTGGGAACTATTAACTTTTCCAGATGTCACCGCTGGTGAGTTATTAGCGTAGCAACTATTATCGCCCTCAGTTTCTATTACCCTGGAGAATGATCAGCCCAGCAGTACAGCACAAAGTGTTGGGGGGAGAGTCCGAGAGAGCGGGGAACCCCCCCCCCCCCCCCTTCTCGGCATTATGCGATTTTTCTTAAATTAGCGTAGGGAATGATGCTCTGTCAGAGCAGTTGAGAAGTAAATGTTTGTAGTCCTAAATAAGACAGGAAACTGGATAAGAAACACAAATTTGAAGTGAGAAAGGTCAAGATCAGAGATTTGTTAGAATGCAAGATACAAGAATGCAATCAAATCAGGCATCACTAGAGAGCCATTCTCCATGGATATATGTATTTGGCATTCAACTTCAAGGTACCTCATCTGAAGAGAGTACATAATAATAATCAATGAACAATAAAGCACACACGAACAAAATAAACAAGTGGTTATAGGTTACTGAATTTAAAACACAACGATGATTTTATTA
>JAVTVY010054210.1:0-30896 GCA_036873755.1 Hanleya hanleyi
AAATTCTCGTCAAATTTGGTTTGCAGATAATATGCCTTGAGATGTCGCTTGGGTTACATAATTCCCATGTTTCACTGCAAGAAAACTATATTATAGCAGCAGTCAACATTCAGTCAGCCGTTCTCAGTTGATCTTAAAACTTGGGGAGGCAGAAAGACCCTTCCGCATCCAACGCATATGAAGCAGCAGATGCCTCCCTCATGTATATCTCCTGAAACCAACAATGCTAAATAATATTGCTGCTATTTCGGTGGGAGACCTAGCATCCTCTGGCTGCTTGTACGATGAGGAAGTGGTAATCATCTCGCTTTAAATATCGTAAAGTCGAAAAAGAAGCTCCGTTACATTTGGTGGGTACCCGGCGTGCACAGGTTCCCGTTGCTTCAATGCATTTTGCTGAGAAGCAACAGGAACTTGCTAATGTTGTGTTCAGCGCTGTAATTGCACTTGTGTTTATTGCACCAATGTAAGCGTCCTTTCTGTGTCTTGTGGGCTGTCTTTGGGGGTTTATAGGGTAGATGGCGGGGTAGATGGTTCCATGTTGATTCAAACATTTGCTTCTTTGAAGCAACAGGAACCCAACTTGGTTGGGTGGTGCCTCGTTGGTTAGTCGCGATATGACTGGAATATTGTTGAAAGCGATTTTGAACACTCACATACTCACCCATTCATTTTTATACAGATGTTGTTCTAAATATAATGTGCCTTTACGGCTATCTGTAGTTCCTTTCCAATCCAGTGAAGGTGGATATATACCCTTCACTGCGTCATTTATATAGCGATTATCCACAGCGAGAAGATCGTATGTATAGTGTTTGGGAAAGTGGAAGGAACGGGCTTTGAAAGGACCGACTTTTGAAATCCTCTGCATTTTGTAGTGCGAATAAGAGAACAGGTCAGCTAAAAGGCTGCACATTTTGCCCATTGGAAACCCACTGTACCTATATGCTGTTGATATAGTGTGATTCCAAAGTTCAAGTAGATATTATCAATGTGAAATTCCAGAAAATCTATATAAAAAAATATCCTATGAGCGATATCCCTTGTACATGTACATGTAAGTATCAGAGCTGAAGAATGACATTAATGACATGCTGACATTAATGCATCGGCGGTCACTTTTCTTGCACACAGATAATATTAATGAACTATGACTGTCCTGGTGAAGGATTGTAGTATAGAGAGTAGAGAATTCCCATGTCGATACATGCCTGTACGGTATATGTCTTTTCGCATCAAGTTCTTCCGTAAGATATTTTGAGTGTTTCAACGTCGGGGTATTCAGAGAAAGTGGCGCAATACCTTCTCCAAATACATTCTGAAGGACCTTCCTCAACACGGTAAGGGACGCAGTGAGCCAAGCTGGTATATATATATATACGATCTTTCTAACGTTAGCCGTTTGAATATGCAGTTATTGAAATACGGCCGAGTCGATTTTGGGAAATAAGACTGGAAAGACTTGGTCAGACTACTGCAACGACACAAATCCATTTATTCCTTTCAGTACGTGATATATTATTTCTTGTCATAATAGAAATACGAGAATCACATGGAAGTGGAAGATCTCCAAGAAGAAATTTCGAGACAGAAACGTATAATTGCTGATCTCAGGTAAATATTTAAAATTTTACTAATAATGAATTTGTCGCTATGCCTGTGAAGCTACATCCTCAACGAGAGTACATATGCCCATCATTGCATTCTCTTGTTCTAGAATTGTATAGCTAATCATTTCCTCTTTGGATATTAGTGTTCTACCTGACTGAAAATATAGACAGCTAAGTCATGTGCTTAAATTAATCCTGCCATGCCTGGTGAGGTGGGGGCATTATGATTTACCCCTACCAAACTTTGTACCTTATCTCCGGAACAACAACAAAGCTAACTTTCCCTGAAATTGTAGTTTATCATATTGGGGTATTTCCACACAGTTAGTGTGTGACATTATACCAAATATGTGAAAAGATACCAAATCTACTCTGTTAGCATGTGAAATGATACCCAGTCCACTCTGTTAGTATATGGAATGATACCAAATCCAGTCAGTTAGTATGTGAAATGATATCAACTCCACTCCGTTAGTATGTGAAATGATACCAAATCCACTATTTTAGTATGCGAAGTGATACCAACTCCATTGTGTTAGTATGTTATATGATGCCAACTCCACTCTGTTAGCATGTGAAATTATACCAAATTCAATCTATTAGTATGTGAAATGATACCAAATCTACTCTTTTAGTATACTAGTATGAAATGATGTCAATTCCACTCTGTTAGTATGTGAAATGATACCAACTCCACTCTTGTTAGTATGTGAAATGATACCAAATTCTTTCTGTTAGTATGTGAAATAAAGCTAATCAGTATATAAAAGAATACCAACTCTACTCTGTTACTATGTGAAATGACAACAACTCCACTCTGTTAGTATGCGAAATGTTACCCAATCTACTTCGTTTGTCAAGAAGGCCCACGATGGATGATATTCAATTTCTGAGTAATATCGCCGATATATGGCAACGAAATGGATCGCTGATTCTGGGAGAAATTGTCCAGAAACGGCTTCATGACTTACAGGTATTACATTGTATTTTTTCCTATTTAGAGCAGCAGAGTTCTTATCTGATCACAAACTCACAACAGGATTTAAGTCTCCCCATATTTCTTGTCTAGATGCGATTTTACCTCTAGATGACACTTATTTATGTAGACTTGAACTAGAACACCCTCTCACAAACGTACATTTTAGCAGCCATATCTTCTTTATCAAGCATAATCAATATAAGGATATTTGTGAGACCTTTTAATTTCATTTAGAGTTTGTTATTATCACTTTTTTAAATACCCTTTTTTTGATAATAAACATGAGTTCATTTAAACCTACTGCAACTTGCAAAACATGCTTAGACTCGGCTTATAGTGCTGCCTGATTTAGGTATAATTTTCAAAACACTTCAGGTAAACTCGTTAGTTAAGGCTGCTCTCTGCCACAGGGGCTCGTTACCGTTGTTAGTTGTTTATGTTGATGGGGGGGGGTCAAGGTCGTCAAGAAAAGCAGAAGGGCGGACACTCAAGTCGGTAAAACTTAGGTTTTATAACCCATTTTGCTCAAAAATCGAATAAACTTCAATTTAAACGGAACGGCAAATTGTTAAACTGCATTTCCAGTCTGGCCTCTTCGGGTGAATATGTGCATTTGTCCGCCAAATTCCAACTGATATTTCCAGATTGACTGTAACCCGGATAAAAAATCTCGCGAAAGTGCTCGAGAACGGGCGAGACCAACTATCCCAGCTGATCCGAGACTCACATGAACTTTTCTTTACTACCTCGACCACCCATCCCTATAATCGACTTAATTAACCAATTTTCAAAAATAACGGATACCTGTGGTTAAGAGTTTTGAGTGTCCGCCCTTCTACTTTTCTTTATGACCTCGACCTTCCCACTCCTCCCCCCCACCCCGAAATCAACGGTAACGAGTCCATGTGTTCTGCGTCGATATTTACGCTGACGTATGGCAAAGCTACAAATGAAGGGCCCTAGCTTTGTGCGGAAATTGATTTGCTTCGTGAGAGAAGTACGAAAAATGTAAGAAGTTCTGATGTTTTGATAACCAAACATTTTCCGAGGTACAACCTAACAACACCCAAACATGATGACAGAATTCGGTTCAAATTTGAACCGTATATCTTTAGATGGGAAAATGGCCTCAGGTCAGGTGTAATACAGAAGTACCAAAATAAAATACTTCCACTACAAGAAATTCCACTACAAGAACTCGGGGAAAAAATCAAGGCACTGAGTCTCATCATTCTCGAGTGACGCACAGCCAGAAAAAGGGTGATGGCTCATTACCTTTTCATGGTGATGATGCCTGTTCATCACCCTTCAAAGGTGATGAAAAAGGATGATTACAAATGTCGTCACCCTTTTAAGGTGATGGCCCAGATCGTCACCCCTTTTAGGGTGATAGCCATTAATACCGTTTTAGGGCGATGACATGAACATTTGCCCTCATTGCTGATCACCCTTTTAAGATGATAGCCGTTACCCTTTTAAGGTGATGGTGGAAAAGGGTGATGGCCCTAACTCAACACCTTTTTGGGTGATGCCGTCATCACCATTTTATGGTGGTAAGTATCACAATTTTTCTGGCTGTGCAGGGTCGTAAAATAGTACATTTGTGCAAAATAGTTGATTCTGAGGTGAAAACAACTCCCATTGTTCTCTGTAAACATATGATGATAAACGATAACCAGATAGAACCAGATTTGGCCTACTACTAAGTATTTGAACAGCGAGTATGCTGTATCAAGCTGGTTGTGGTTACCGATTATCTTCATATGTTTATTGAAAGAAATGTGAGGTGTTTTAGCGATTTTGCACGAATGCACTATTTCACGACCCTGTTATTCGAGAATGATGAGACTCTGTGCCTTGAACATACCTGGTCCTTTTCCACCATGTCTGTTAAGAAACGATAACATTGACGTTTTTGCATGCTGTAAATCGAGAAGTATTATAGAGTCACAGTCCACTAGAAGTATTACTTTTATCATTGTGTGTGACAGTTTTCTTCATACAAAATTATTCATTTTGTTTCTATAGAATCCGAAGGACTGCTCAGTGGGTACAAAGATCGTGTGTTCTACCTACGTTTGTGGTTTCGGGTGTAACACTCACCGAATTGCCTACTGTTTAATCATAGCCCTGGCTGGAGGTAGAACTGTACTCATTCAAGATGGCTGGACGTTCCCACACGATGGTTGGAGCAGTGTGTTCTTACCAATCAGCGAAAAGTGCAAGGATATTTCTGTGACGAACCTTTCAGATTGGACAGGTAAATTACACTGCACGAGTGTATGCTCGTATCATTTTTATTTCGGAAAGACTCAGTGTCCAAATGAAATTAGAGCATTTCCACAAAGTGGATGCTCTTTTGTTCTCATGAGAAACGGCTCCGCCGGATCCACCACCACCGCCATCTGAACTGTAAATGCAAATATCTCTGAAACCGTTAAAGATTTCGGGCTAGGCTTGAGTGTTATCTCCTCAGGCCTGGGAATTTTGTCTGGTTGTGTTTTTTAGACGCTGTTTGCCACTAGATGGCGCTATATTCAGAACATAGTCAAACCTTTCTCTCATGATTTCTTCTGAATGGCTTTTTTGATTCCTATGAAACTTGATTATAATGAGCTTCAATGATGGACAAAGTGCTAAAAAGATTTTGGTGTTGCTGCCTTGACTAAAAGCACGCTTTTAGCGTCTCCAAACATTTTTTTGTGAAATGAAAACTGACCAATTCGATCGATGAAATAAAAAAAAGGTTCTCTTCTGGGTTGCCATGAATAAATATATCATTGCTCACATAATAATTCTCTTTCGACGCAAACCAAGTTGCCATTGTAGTGAAAAATGACATTTTTTAAGGTCAAACCCTCCATTGTTTCCAGTGTTTCCTTTAAACTCTTTATGTGCCATCTCCCAAGGGGCATGGATTTCACATGATTGTGCTTCGTGGTATTTGTTCATTGCTATAGACAAGACAGACATGTAATCTATGTAACATGATGTCTTCTAAACTACTTATTTGATTCCATTGAAATTTAGTGATCTTGAATTATAGGCAAACGATTGAAAAGGAACATCACCGAAAGAAAGCTTGTGTGTCGAAGCAGATGAATTCCCTTTAGAACTTCGAAGAATTAAACTGAAAATTAAACGGACGATGCAGAATCGGCCATACACGATTAACTCACGAACATTTACTAAAAAAAGAGCAGGTCCAAAAGTGTATT
This sequence comes from Hanleya hanleyi, assembly GCA_036873755.1. NCBI lineage: Eukaryota > Metazoa > Mollusca > Polyplacophora > Lepidopleurida > Hanleyidae > Hanleya > Hanleya hanleyi. The sequence goes on from JAVTVY010054210.1 coordinate 5,808, forward strand.
CCATGCCACGAAGATCTCACGGTGAAACATATTCTTATAGACTGTATAGATTTTAAGATTGTAAGAGATACCTTTTATCGAGCAGCTACGCTGGAAGATCTTTTTAGCCGAGTAAAAGAAGATTGTATTTTAAATTATTTGAGAGAGATCGGTTTGCTGTACAAATTTTAATGTTTGCACCTGTTTTAACGCATTAGTTTACTGAGTTATTAACTTGAATACTTAGAATTTTGTTTGATCATCGCAATATAGCTGAAAATACTGCTGAACGCGACGTTAAACCTTAATTCTCCCTCTCTCTCTTTCTCTTTCTCTCTCTCTGTCTCTCTCTCTCTCTCTTGAATCTGAATTTAAGGAAACACGGTCCATAAACTAAATTTTGTTAGTGTTTTGCACATATATGCGCTGTAATTCCCCTTCTCTAAGACATGATCAAAGCTAACATTTGGATGTGAGAACATTTTGATTTTGGATCGTGTACCTCACATTGAGGAGTAAGTTTCAAGACCAATGACATGCCCCATACACACTAACCTACCAAGCATACAATATCTATACAATGGGTGTGTGGAATTTCGAGCGTTTTATGAGAAAAAAAATAGAAAGCAAGTTTAATGCTTATAATATACATTTACATGTAACTGTCAATCAACTAGGATTTTTAGGTGTATTTATATGGCTGCGTTCATATTTGTAGCATAGAAGTGAGAAATTTTCACCCAAGATAATATTTTTAATCTGAACATGCTGAAAGCTGAACCGAGTGTTAGTTTCAGTATCAGTGTCCGCATTTGAGTTACACTGGTTAAAGAAAATTGTTGAGCTGTGATTAAATCTTTGCTTCAAACTTTCCCGGGGAAGTTGAATCGCGCAGTCTCAGCTGAATTCCGGATTTGCTAATGTATATTATGACGGTACAAGCTTTTGAGGACATGTGTGAATTGATTCCAGCTTCACCGGAAGACCCAGCCTTTGGTAACGTTCGTAAGGTTAAATTAGTTTTAATTAGCTATCGTGATTTGCAGTCCTTTTTGAAATGTTTGAATGGGAAATCCAGGCGGGATCCAGACCTATATTCATCGCACAGTTTTAGACGTGCATGGTGGTCCGTCGTGGGCTTTTGGAGCAGGGGTGCCTGGTGAGCTTTGTCAGTGTCAGGGAGATTGGACGCGTGATCAGGCGTACAAAGAAGATAAACTTAGGATGTCTACGGAAGTGACTATTTATTCGTCTAGTAGGTAATCGGTTCATGAAGAGTATTGGTGTCTCCGAGTCGCTCGCTAAACACTGTAGATTTCATCGCAACATTGGTGCAGAGGTTTTGGATTACCCGGGGGCAACGATTTCATCCATAGCGATGTCACGGACTCGAATGAATTCCAGGGTTTGCCGAGTGGTCTAAGGTGCTTCGCTGGTGACCGCTAGCCTCACACCGCTGAACCGGCACGGGTTCGAGCCCAGTTGGTCCATGTGTGAAAGTTTGTCAGTTACTTGCCGAAGGGCGGTGGGTTCTCTCCGGGTACTCCGTCTTCCTCCACCAACCAAACTCACTGTCACCATATGAGTGAAACAAACTTGAGTGTGACATTAAGCCAAATTCCCTCCCTCCAGGGTTTGTACATGTCAAAAATATATCATTCATATTGGAACAAACGGCGCGTATTCCTGGTCTGTCCAAGCAGAGGTAGGAGCTGCCATGAGTAATCTGATTGACTTGGTTAAGGGATTTTGTCCCTAAGTTATCATTCTCATTTCCTCAATACTACCGAGACCAGTGGACCACGCGGCTACGGGGTATTTGTTTGGAACAGTACATCTTAGACAATCTGTCATAGGATGATGGTTGAGTTCGTTAAAAAATTTTGGGGGGATGCCAGGGTAGGAACTTTTGCCTTTCGAGATGGCTTACATTTGAATAATATAGGGTCCGAGATGCTTGTTTTTTTTTTATCAAAACGGGGCTGCTGGGCTGGGATGGTTTCTGAAATGAAGTAGCATATATCCTGTTATCGTTTTCTAGTGGAACTTGCAAAATTCCAGCGTTGATGCGGAGAGTAGGCCTCTGCAGTAGGCTGCATAGACGTATTACTCCAAGTTCGATAACAATGCTCAGAAATTATATTACTTCCACTGAAACTAACTGCCCAAATGCCATAATGATGAAATAATTTGCCGTCAAATTAGGCACATGGATGACCAGGCAGTATTACTCAGAAGAGCTAAATCCTTCGCAATCGAGTCTGTGCCAGTATCAGCTCTTCAGATAATCATACACAATTATATAAATGATTAACAGTCCATGCATCAGTAAATCTCCAGGATCATCACACCAACCTGCCCTAGTTACACATTTCCTCCATATAGCCTTGACTTGTTTAGAGATTTGTAATGGTGATGATGATGGCGATGATGATGGTGATACAATCATTTGTGTATATGGGGGTGTATATGGGGGTGAGGCTAAACACTTTTGACCATTTTATTGTGGAATACAGAATACGAACACCATAACCCCCAAAATCTCTTATTATCAAGTCGAAACATGCCCATTGGTAACAAGTTGCACAACAGATTTTACAATAATAGTAAACTTAGCAGCGATTTGAACGTTGGGTGTTAATTGGCACAGTCGACTATAAACTGATATAAATGTGACAAACATTATGTGAAATGCAATATAGGTCATTGTAATTAAGCACATACGTCAAAGCTTTGTAGCAAAGATGTCAATTCAGCATAACAATTTACCGATACATCAAATGCTAGTATTGAGATATTCAACACTATTAAATCAGCATTTTCCAATACCGCAAGCCTACACATCCTCACACGAATCCCCGCCTTACTCGACAGTACCAAATTTAAGAACAGTTTGATCCTAAATCACAAAATTTTATTGTGAACTCAAAGTGATGTTATGACCTTATGACCCATTCAATGAATTATTGTTAACAAATCAAAATGACTTTTCTCATGGGAAAACAATTCCACAGAACAGTACATGAGCCACAGATGTCCTTTCATCTGCGTACTAAGTAGCAAAATGAACGCATACCATAAACTGGGCTTTGTAGCCAGAATGGCGACCTACTAACCTGCATAGCTGATACCTATCCGTAATATTAAACGTTTCTGAAGAATGTAGACCATAGCTCATACACATACCTCCACAACGATATCTTAATTGCAATATTTGGTAAATAGATTTTAGTACAGGTCTGATTTGGTGACCATCTCCCCGAATTTCATGATTATACAAAATTCGTTCGATCTGTAAATAATCTTGGGAAGAAGCAGTTGAAGGCAGATGACGAAATTATTTACACAGCTGGAAATAGGGAACACATACACTGATTTTCATTCTAGAATCAAGGTAATGACCTACTGACCTACATAACAGACGGATTTTGAACAATCAAAATAAATTTGCCATCAGGTGGTAGCCCATACACGTACCGCCATAGTGATACCTTGCATGTAACATAGAAAGAAGTAGAAGTGGAAAGATGTTGTCACAGTTTACCCCTCCGCTTGTAGTGCCTCTAGCGCATTACCTACCCATGCCTCAGACTGCCGCCTCCCCCCACACTCTAGAAGGATGCGCCTATTTATGGTTTAATAAAAAAAAACCTAAAGTCATTTTTCTATACCGTGATTTGACGTCCAATGCTGAAAGTCGACTTGGGATGTGTGGCGAATGTTGATGACTTGGACCAAAGATCAGATTGTAGCTCTGGCCTTGGATATGTTAGGTCGAATATATTCATCAGGCTACAGGCCGATTTTGAAGAGAATTAGTAGGCTAGTAGACCAAGGCAAGTTACCAAATTGACTTGGTATACGAAGATGCTATTTACTTGCTGTAAGAGTTAACACTGTCAGTGTGATGAGTTCGATGCATACTTATTTCTGGTTGAACTGGCCCTAAAATATGCGATCGCGGCTCTGAAGTATATATAGTAATCTTCAATGCAATGTTATCCACAATAAACCTACCTTGAATTTGCCTGACTCTGCCATAAAACGTTCAGCGCGAGCAGATTTGCTTGCCTCTGGTCATGTTGTCCATTTTTGCTCCGTCTGATTCCGCCACGTCACTGCCTCTTTACGTTAGAAAATATATTTCACTCAATTAAGCCAGAAACGTGTGTCTAATTCCGCTTAACCCGGGGCTAGGGGCCGTATGAACCCATGTACTTCAAGATCCTCATGGTACTCATATGAACAGTCACAATCAAAGCGTGACTGAGATACATCATTCTTTAGATAACGACTTTACAAAGAATATTATGGATTAAGAATACTGATCAGCGATACGGATTTGATATTTTTGGAGCATCATGATGTCTTGCTGGCATCATTGAAAACCGCTTCTCTCTTGCAGGAAACAAGCCTATGTTTATGTATACTATGATTGTCTTTTTGAATTTGGTGCTAATACTGTTATATGGAATATGGAATAGGTCTTTGGATTATGGACGCGGATATTCTCTAATGGACGACGGCTGAGTTATGAATGACGGAATAGACGCTTGTAATTCGGACGACTGAAAAATATATCTTACGATGGATAGTATTCATTTCGAGTATTTCATGGAAGGTTTTACCCTGTTCATTTCACTTTCTTTCGAAGTTTCGAACTGTTTTCTCTCCATGTACCTTGAGCGTAGGAATATCATACATGCTTCGTGGAAGTTCTTGACCAGGAAGTGGTGCATTTTGTGAACTGCGATCGCGAGACCGCTGTAGCGATGTCCATGTCAACAGAATAACCGAAAATTACGTATGTCCGCGTATATGAAGCAAATTTGATTTCGATATCTTAACAGTTTATTTTGTATAGAATTCTTAATAATTCCTTGTCATTTCCAAGGAAAAAATGTCTGCATTTTGGCCTCCATTTGTAATTGTGTGTGGAATGCCAAATCGATATTGGAGCACGTGGGGTGCTAATTGTGCTCGTTCACCCTCCAGAAGGTAATGAGGTTATATGTACTTTATTGAACCTTTTCGTAGCCTGTTCTGCTGTTTATTTTTTGAAAGTCACTTCCGGAAATTAATTGTACTTTCATGTTTCATAGTACCTTTGTGTGCTGAAATTTGGCTCTTTTTAGGATAAGGAGCGATTTTTTAAAGGAGGTGCTCGGTTTGACCGTATTTTTTTCCTTAGTATGTTGCGTTTATAAACCGAAAATATAATTTCCTCTGGTTTACTTTAAAAGTTATTAGCTTGAGAGAGAAAATACTGAATTTTCATATTCTCAGTTTTTACCGAGAAGAGATTTGTCAAAAATATATTACGAGTATTAAAAAATAAGCATTTGTTTGTTTTTGCAATTTTTGGCGATATTCTTGAAGGGAATTCCCTTCATATATAAAATATGACACCTTTAACCAGAACGAGTCTTACATATCGAATTGCGGTAGGTTTGATCCAAAATGATACTGAAGAATCGTTTTGGTTAAAGATGTCATATTTTCATAATATTGAAATATGTCAAAACGCTCGTAATGCTCTGAAAGGGTGTAGTTCACCGCCATTCGGCACATGATTCCTTTAGTTGATAATTGTAACAGCTGCCTGGCCGAATGGTTACAGTGTCGGACAGAGTCTGAGCTGTCATAGGGTGAAGACGTGAATTTAGTGTGCTCCGTATAACGTGCGTTGTTGTTGTTGGTGTTTGTTCTATTCGAGTTTGGTACCCCGGCCTAGGATTTACCTGTGTCGGACGGTGCCTTGGCTATGGCCACCCCTCGGGGGCGTGGTGGGCCGTTTGTGTTCCGCGGACGTGGGGGTCACAGCCAACCCTTGCGGAGAAGCGATGGAGGTCGAAATTATGTGAAAGAAAATTCAGTTCTAGTGAATGTGAGAGATGTGAAGAAAGTGTTGGCTGGCGACGTGATTGGTGTGGTGGAGGAGGCGTGTGGGCTAAATTCCATTTTTGCCTGTGTTCCGAAAGGGAATGATGTTTATGAGATTACCCTAGCAGATAGAGTGTCTGTGGATTTGCTGAGCAGTGGAGTAGAAATAAAGGGATCGAGCTATTCTTGTACAGAAGTGTCGAACAGAATAACTGTGGTGTCTTTTATGCATATGTTATGTTCCTGATGAGGAGATTAGAGAGAAATTAGAAATATGGACGTGGAGCTATTGGGAGATATTCAAAGAAAGTTTCATCACGGTACACAGGTTGTGGACGGTACGAGGTATGTGAAGGTAAAGCTTCCACCAAATATCAAAGCTCTACCATATTCCATGAAATTTTCTAGCGGGAGTTCCTATGAATTTTGCAGAGTGCTACATGACAATCAAGTCAAGGTATGTTCACAATGCTGGGCCGATGATCATTTGTACAAACAATGCCCGAAATTTACATGTCACAAATGCCTTCTCCAGGGTCATTTCGCGCGAGCGTGCACATCTCCTGCTTGCCCAAATTGTGATTACAGATGAAAGAGGTGTCATTGTGTTCCTTGCGAAACTTGTGAGGAATTATTATGCAAATGTCCAGCTGACGAGAACAACGCTGATGACGATAATCCACTTAGATCTACAGAGTCTGAGTTGTGCTCATATTGCCGTGAGTACACTCGTGATTGTGTTTGTACGAGAGACAATGAGCAGGTTGAAACAGTGGAAGAACTCAATGCTCAGGAGCTAATGAAATCAACATTACAAAATACTACCGTTGTGGTAACCGAAGTTGAAGTGCACAATGCTTATGGAGTGCTGGCGGATGACGAAGAAGAGATGCAGTCTGATGAGGCCCAAGATGAATTGGATTTGAATTTAACGGTTTCAACAGAAACTACAGGGCCAGATGATGAGATAATGGAAACTGAGAGTGACGCAGATGACAATTATGGTGATCCCGGGGAGACCACCCCCGACTCTTCAGTACAGGACAGCAGATCTCTGGCTCGGAGATCAATATCTCGTCGCCGTAAACTGAAAGTAAAACCAAATGTGGCTGGTGCAAAGAAGAGGGACACAACGTCAAGAACAGAAAAATGAAGACCATACGCGTGAACATTTTTCCTTATTTAGCAGCAATGGTTTTTATTGCTTCGCTGAACTGCAATGGTTTACGAAATATTGAGAAAATAAAGAATGTGAATGGTTATTTTTCATCTGTGTTCACGGATATAACTTGCTTGCAGGAGACTTTTTGGGATGATGAGTTTATTGAGAAATATAGGCATTTAATTGATGGAGAGGTTTATTTCAGTAATTATAGCGGTGGGAGTAAAGGTGTGGCCGTTATCGTGGCGAATAAATTAAAAGATTATGTTAGTGATACTAAGAAAGATGATAATGGTCGAATTATCTGTGTACATTTTAGAATATGTGATAAAGAATTTGATATAATTAATTGTTATGCTCCCAACCAGATTTCTGAGAGAACAAATTTCTTTAATGATCTAAATGTGTATATAAGGGATAATGTACCCACTGTGCTTGTCGGTGATTTCAATGTTGTTTTTTCAACACTGGACAGAAGTTCAAAAGTTTTAGAATGTGATAGGTCACGTGAGTCTTTGTCTATGCTGTTACGCAATTTTGACTTGGGAGACACGTGGAGGTACTTACACCCAGACAAGATAGCTTTTACTTGGCGACGAAGTGTCTCGGGTGTATTGCGACAGAGTAGAATTGATCACGTGTTTCTTAGCAATGTTTTGACTAGTAAAGTACAATCTGTCTATTTCAGACGAAATTCTTTCAGTGATCACAGCCATGTGTTTTTACGGTTGGATTTGATAGATATTGATAGGGGTCCAGGTCTCTTTGTGTTTAACAACTTATTGCTACAGGATGAAGTATTTTGCGAGAGAGTGCGTGATCTAATTAATAATGAAAGGAATGATATTTTGTATGACAGCGAGAAATTAGTGTGGTGGGATAATTTGAAATATAAAATTAAAAGACTAGCTATGTTGTTTGGCTCTAAGCGTAAGCGAGAAAAGTCTCAGGCAATGTTTGATATCCAGTGTAAATTAGAACATGAGTATAGACAGGCCGCTAACATTTCCGACTATGACATGTCAACAATAGAAGAGTTGGAGAGTGATTTATCCAAACTTGAAAATGAAATCTGTCAAGGAGTTATCTTGAGGGCGAAAGCCCAGTGGGCTTTGGAAGGGGAGAAAAATACTAAGTATTTCCTTTCTCTTGAAAAATGTAGACAGGACAGTAAATTATTGAGAGAAATTAAAGCATCTTCTGGAACAGTACTGAGGGATACAGAGAGTATTTTAGGTGAAGTTAAAGGGTACTATGAAAATCTGTATTCGGAAGATGAAATTGACAATATTGCTGTACATGATATTCTTTCACATATCTCGTTGTCACTTAGTAATGATGATAAGGAATTTTGTGATATGGAACTAACTCCTGTGGAGTTGAAATCTGCAGTTAATGGGTTGTCTCTTAGCCGGAGCCCCGGAAATGATGGGATCACTGTCGAATTCTATAAGTACTTTTGGCCTGAACTCTGTGATATTTTGTATGATATTTTTAATATTGCTTTCGTAAATGGTGAGTTATCTAGATCTATGAGATCTGGTGTAATATCTATGGTTTTCAAACAAAAAGGTGAAAAGAATGAATTGAAAAACTGGAGGCCTATAACATTGTTAAATGTGGATTATAAGATTTTATCTCGATGTTTGGCTAATAGGCTCAAGTGCGTTCTGGCTAGCATTATATCCCCGTATCAAACGTGTTGTATACCGGGACGTGATATAGCTGACACCATTGCAAGTGTTCGCGATGTTATTACTTACGTAGAACAAGATAATACTGAAGGTTTTTCTCTCAAAATAGATCAGGAAAAAGCTTTTGACCGTGTGTCACATAGTTTTCTGAGAGAGGTTTTGATAAAATTTGGCTTTGGTAATAACTTTGTGAAATGGATTGAAGCCTTTTATCATGATGTTCGTAGTGCTGTAAAAGTCAATGGTTTTGTTACGGAGTATTTTAATGTTAACAAGCAGCCAGAGGATGCTAGGTCCCCCGCCAAAATGGCAGCAATATTTATAAGCGCTGTCGGTTTCAGAAGATATTCATGAGGATGGCAACAGCTACTTCACAGGCGTAAGAAGCAGAGGGGTCTTTCCACCTTCCCAGGTTTTCAGATCAACTCCGAATGGCTGACTGAATGTTGATTGCTACTGTAATATATTTTCTTTACCATGTAGCATGAAAATTATGTAACCGAAATGCAATGCCAAGAGACAACTCATGGCATATTATCTGCAAACTAAATTTGACAAGAATATGAAGGCATCCTCAACCTATTGCCCAGAAATCAAATTTAGACTTTGCCACAAGGAGTCACCACCTGTAGGTGCAAGCAGGCAAAACACAATCCCAAATGACATCTCATGTCATGGTATCGGCATATGAACTTTGAGACTCTGAAGAGGTCCTCAAGTTATTGCCGGTACTAGATGCCCACCGGTGTTCATGTTATTTGGGGCAGGTCACATATGAATACAAAATTTGAGAATAATCTGATGAGCAGTTGCCAAATTATTGCCCGGAAACAAATTTTTCCACCAGGAGACGCCACCTGTAGGCAGAAGCGGGAAAAATACAATCCCAAGGAACATGGTATCGTGGGGACATCTGCATACCAAATTTGAGAAGAATCCGATGAGGGTCCCCAAGTTATTGCCCAGAAACCAAATTTAGATTTTGACACCAGGTGACGCCACCTCTAGGCGCAAGTCAGTGAAATGCATTATCAAGCGACATCTTATGTCACGGTACATTCATACAAAATTTGAGAAGAATCCGATGGTCAGTTCTCAAGTTATTACCCGGAAACGAATTTGTAATGTTGCCACCAGGTGGCGCCACCTGTGAGTGCAAGTGAGCGAAAGGCAATCCCAAGCAACAACTCCTGGCATGGTACATGCATGCCAAATTTGAGAAGAATTCGATGAGCCGCAACGTTTCTCATGTTACCCAGAAAGGTACATATGTAGGATATTTCAAAGAAATTCGACCAAGTGTTTCTAAGTTATCACTTGCAGCATGGAATAATGGAATGAACTCTAGTGGCGCCACCTCCGGGTGGATTTTGCTGAAACGCATCACCATCCGACAAATTGTTCGAAAGTTATCGCTCGCGAAGGATTTGAACAAACATGAACGGACATGCATTAAAGATTGGAACAAGACCCGGTGGCGCCATCTACAGGCGGATCTTGCCGAAACGTAATACCAGCGACGTCTTGTCGCAAAGAATGCAGATGCCAAATTTCGGAGGAATCCGACAAAGCATTTAGGAGTTATCGCTTACGCAGTATTTGCACGGACATGCACTAAATATTGGAACAAGACCCAGTGGCGCCACCTACAGGCGGATCTTGCTGAAACGTAATACCAACAGACGTCTTGTCGCAAAGAATGCAGATGCCAAATTTCGGAGGAATCCGACAAAGCATTTAGGAGTTATCGCTTATGAAGCATTTACACGAACATCCACGGACATGCACTAAAGATTGGAACAAAACCCAGTGGCACCACCTACAGGCGGATCTTGCTGAAACGTAATACCAACAGACGTCTTGTCGCAAAGAATGCAGATGCCAAATTTTGGAGGAATCCGACAAAGCATTTAGGAGTTATCGCTTACGAAGTATTTGCACGGACATGCACTAAAGATTGGAACAAGACCCAGTGGCGCCACCTACAGGCAGATCTTGCTGAAACGTAATACCAAGAGACGTCTTGTCGCAAAGAATGCAGATGCCAAATTTCGGAGGAATCCGACAAAGCATTTAAAGTTATTGCTTACGAAGTATTTGTACGGACATGTCCGTGCATGCACGGACACATAGAAGCAAGACCCCAGTGGCGCCACCTACAGGCGGATCTTGCTGAAACGTAATACCAAGAGACGCCTTGTCGCAAAGAATGCAGATGCCAAATTTCAGAGGAATCCGACAAAGCATTTAGAAGTTATTGCTTACGAAGTATTTGCACGGACATGTCCGTGCAGCATGCACGAATAATATGAAGCAAGACCCAGTGGCGCCACCTACAGGCGGATCTTGCTGAAACGTAGTACCAAGAGACGTCTTGTCGCAAAGAATGCAGATGCCAAATTTCGGATGAATCCGACAAAGCATTTAGAAGTTATTGCTTACGAAGTATTTGCACGGACATGTCCGTGCATGCACGGACACATAGAAGCAAGAACCATTTTAAAGTCCCCGGCCGCGTTGCGGCGGGGGACAAAAAGTCTATACGGCAAGGATGTCCTATTTCTGCCATGCTCTATGTATTGACTGTTGAGCCTCTAGGTGTTTTACTGAGAAAATCAGACAATGAGGGATTGAAATCCCTGGCTCTGGTACATCTAAAACATTCCAACATGCTGATGATTTGACTCTTATTCTAAGAGATAAACAATCTGTTATTGCATCTTTTGAGATCTGTGGTACTTACTGTAAAGCATCTAATGCTCTTGTAAATATGGACAAAAATGAATTATTGTATGTTGGGAATTCTCTAACTGAATCGACAGTCTGTGGGATTGAAGTTAATAAAGAATGTCTTAAGATATTAGGTGTGTGGCTCGGGCCTGCACTTGGTGTATGTAACGACCTCAATTGGGGAAGGAAAATTCGTAAAATTAAAGACTTCTTGTCGCGTTGGAAACAGCGCAAATTAACACTTAAAGGCAGAGCTACTGTTATATCTACTCTATTATTGTCAAGACTGTGGTATCTCTTGTCGGTTATTAATATTCCATCTTGTCATGTTAAGGCATTGAAAACATGCTGTCTTGATTTTCTATGGGACAATAAGTCCCATTTAGTAGCTTATGGTACTATTATCAAGTCAACTAATGAAGGGGGATTGAATTATCCTGACATTGAAACTAAAATGAAAGCTTTCCGACTCAAATTTTTATCACGTTTTTTTAATGTGTCTTTGAACGCTATTTGGAAGGACTGTCTTGGCTATTTTCTAAAGAATTGTGGTGGCCTCGGCCTCACGCATGAATTATTATACATGTTGTATAGGCCAAATTTATTTAACTCACTGCCGCTAATTTATAAAGAAATGTTGTTAGGATGGTATGATCTTCAGAAAGTAGCGGCTGTCACTCTTGAGTGTAGAGATCATATGTGGTCTCAACCTGTGTTTTATAACCCGAGAATTTTGGTGGGAGGCAAATGTTTGGTTTCTGACATTTTCTTAGGATCAGGGCTCATTCTTGTTAAACATTTCTTGTACGAAGTAATTCCTGGTTTTTTGCTCACGGCAGCTATTTGTGAGATTGTACTTGAATGTTACCCTGATGCGAACCTGAGGAAAGTTTCCAATATGTATGAGGTCATAAAAGCTTGTATTCCGCGTGAGTGGGTTTTTAATGAGAAATGTCAGTGTGCCACAGCTGGCCACGAGGTTTTAAATATATCAGTAAAAGGTAGTCCTCGACCTTTAGTTAAGTGTGTGACGAAGACTTTTTATTCATTACTCAGAAAGAATGTGGAGAAATCTCCGGTAGCAGATATTTTTTGGGAACAACAGTTTCCAAACTTTGATTTGAGTGGGTACTGGCATCTTGTAAACTTACCTGGCAAAAATCCGGATTGTACGGACTTAGATTTTAAAGTATTCCATAATGCTACTTTCACACTTGTTAAACTGTGCAAAATTGGCGTTTTTGACAGTAATGTGTGCCATTTGTGCAATACTGGCACTGAAAATATTGTTCACATATTTCTTGATTGTCCGAGCCTCATTTTCTTTCATGATTATGTTGTTACATTGTTAGAAGATTTGTTCAGGTTTGCTCCGGTAAATACACTAAATAATCTTGATTACGGGAAATTATTGCTATTTGGCTACAGAGGCAAACACAAGATGGTGAATTGTTTTTTTGTTAACATTCTGCTCAGTGTCGCTCGTCTGACAATAGAGAAGAGGAGAAGAATGAAAGTGTTTCATCAATCGAACCTAAATTTGTTGAAGTTTTTCAAGCGGTATTTGATGGATTATGTTCATCAGTCTTATTTTTATTACAATGCAAAATATGACTTCGAAACATTTAACAGGAAGTTCCTCAAACAAAACATACTTGTAAATATTGATGGTGATGAACTAATCTGTAACTTTTAATCTCATTGTATATACTCATTAATAGAAAACAATGTTTTTATCTCTCTACTATGTGATAGTTTTCTATGAATTGATATAAAACAGTGTGTCTTTGTATATATATCATATGGTGAATAAATCAAATGAGAGAAAAAAAAAAACAGTGTCGGACTACAGATTAGAAGAAAACCAACATTTTGGTTCGAATCCCGAAATCCCCGATTTTTTTTTTTTTTTTTTCATTTTTCCTTTTTTTTCTCCCATATTCATTTTGAATTTTAAAGTGCAATAGTGACGTGAAATAAAGACAGTGAACCCCTAACGCACATAATCCCTTATTTTATTAGAATTCGTGAATAGAATTGCACACAAACAACTCCACACACAGAGTCAGACCACTTGTTCAGTATTTGAATATTCTTACGATCCAGCAGAGCAAAAAATTAATTGTTACACATATATAATTTCGTCGTAGGGCAGCGGACAGTTGTAACTATGAATTGAAAAGTTATAAGGTTAAACTTGTCTTATATCAAGGCCTTTATTAAGGAAATGACCCTCAACAAGTGGTGACTCTTGCTTTCCCAAGTGATTATACATGTGCCAATATGGTTTTTTTGCAGTCACTTCCTTAATTATTGTTCGCTGAACTTTTGGCAGTGATTTTTCGAGTCGGTTTATATATTAATATAACTGATTATTGTTCGTAAATATTTGGGTCGTTCATGAAAATACTAATGGTAACCGTATGAGAATATGAACCAGAATTTCCCATTAGACTGGCCTCGCCTGTCTGACAAAGAGTTGGGGAATACTTGACCATTACCTCACAATTTACCGGCCGGCTCGGAGCGAGACAATAGAGCCGCAGAGAGCGACTCTGTAGGGAAAAATATCCATCTAAAGCGAACACCTCCTTTGACTTTGCGAACAATTCACAAAATCACACAATTCCGCCTCCTCATTAACCCGTCTCTTTATAGAGACATGGAGACTATACAAACTCCGCCTAATTCATATTATGACACCACTATTGCGATAAAACGATGCGCCTCTCTCCTGGGTATCCCCCGCCGTGAGCTTCACTTGTGTAGACCGTACTGCTCTCGACATATAGAGGCTTTTCTTAATTGCAAAACTGACACCAAACGTTTGTTGTGTTTTTCGTCTGAGATGAAGTTTCAAAGGTTTAGGTGCACAAATACAGATTTCACCTATTTGCGTAGTACATTCTAATTAACTTATAAAGACAACTCCCTTGTCACAGTATTCTCGGGCTATCGCTTTCTATATCTAGCCGAATAATCAGCTTATGAAAGGTTCTATATTTAGCCGATCTGTTTCGTAACGTGTGACGTCAAGCCGAATTTCAAAGCTCCGCACTGTCTACCCATGTACACCACTGAACACCTCTAAGATGTTATTTTTTCGCTAATACTCATCGACTCCGCATGCGGCTCCTCTTAGTCCTTTTTTTGCACTTTATTTATCAGGAAAATCCTAGTTTTGCATTCAACCGCCTGCACCTCTTTACGTTAGCATGACAACCGAAGGTCAAGTGCCAAAAGATCATGCAGCCCACATTCACAACCCACAAATCTCCCTCCTCCTCCACCTTAAATACGATCAAATTTGTTGTTTGTGTACTACTCTTCTGATCTGCCTTGTTCAGATTTCCAATTATCTTACACCTGAACCTAGAGACTTTTTTATTATATACATAAGACATATCATGAACTTGATTTACAGGAACTATCGAAGATGACCGGAAATCGTTCATCAAACTGCCCCTTCTTGGAAGAAGTCAGAAAATGCAAAAAGATATTCATCTTCCACCAGCGATTCCTGAAGATTTGGCGCCTTGGTTGAAACGTCTTCACGGACAGCCGGCAGTCTGGTGGTTGGGCCAATTGTTCAAATATATCATGAGACTACAACCTGAATTGAGAGATCACATAAGAAATCGGTTCATGAAGATCGGATTTAAAAATCCAGTTGTAGGGTAAGTACTATATGTCGTGACGTCCGGTTGTAGGGTAAGTACTATAGGTCGTGACATCCAGTTGTATAGGGTAAGTACTATATGTCGTGACGTTCGGCTGTAAGGTAAATACTATATGTCGTGACATACAGTTGTAGGGTAAGTACTATATGTGTACAAGTGTACGAATCGGTACTGCCAAATTTCATACCCGTTTTACACTGACATCAGTTTTTATATATTTATATTTTATGATGTATTATGGGAAAGGTGATGTTAGCCCATGTAGCGCGACGTGAGCTCTACTTTTATTGTGCAGTGTGTATGGCCTCGGGTATAATAGTCCAAACGTTTACTATTGCCAGTACCTGAATTATTTCGATGCAGATGTTGTTTGACATTTAACCTTTGCCCATATTGTTCGGTGTTTCGTGTCATTCAATATCTTTAATTTATTTCTATCGACATGTTGTGTGCATTTTACTCGTTCAATAGTAATCCATTCCATGTCTAGACTACAAACTATTCTTACTAAATGCACAAATAGATGCTGTCAAATTTAGAATCGTTTCACTCTGACCCCAGTTTCTGTGTTTACATATAATGAAATAGTATGATAAAGGCCGGTGTTAGCCCATGAAGCGCGACATGAGCTCTACCTTTATTATTACGCACTGTGCAGTGTTCACGGCCTCGGGTGTAATAGTCCAGGTTGTTTGCGCGGCGCTTGTTATTTGTTGATTTAGCTGTGGCGGTTCCCGATCATTTTGATCGCTGGCATACATTACTTGTGACGTAACTACTCTATAGCCACATACCCTGTTTCACATTCTATATAAAACAGTGCAATACCATATATGACCTCTGTCTAAATAAGTACATGTTCTGTCTACCATACATCGGGCTTAAAGTCCATATTGTTTGCGTGGCGCTTGTTCTTTGCTGTTTATAGCTGTGCCTGTTTCCCGGTAAATTTGATCGCTGGCTTACATTACTATTGACGTAACTGCTCGAAAGTCGCATGCATTTTTTCTCATCCTATAGTTCTCCGGTCAGTTTGATCGCTGGCATACATTACTTGTGACGTAACTGCTCAAAAGTCACATACACTGTTTCTCATTCTATATATAATATAGTGCGATATCATATATATTACATTTGTCAAAATAGGATATGGTCTGTCTACCATACATTTTCCGTTTCCTGCCATACACCCATCTTTTTTTCTGTGTATCTGTTAATCTATTCGTGAAAACATTAAGATGGACTCTCATCTTCATCTATATGTACTACACGATACTAATCAATTATAATAGTATTTGTTCATTGTCAGATCTGATGGAAGGAAACTGATTTAAAGATGATTTTACATGTTTGTTTTGTAATATTCCACATTCAGTTTTTAGATAAATTAATATACACTTATCCGGCTTACTATAAATGTACACCAGGTATTAAGACCTGAATCGCCTTGTCCGGTGACCAACCTATCGCTTCAGCGACTGACATGTTACTGTTCTTGTTAACGTAACATGGCCAATCATGTCCTCTTGTCATGTTCTGTACTTGTAAATATGTTTCTTCCATTTGCTTTTGTATATCTAGTTATTTATCATGCACTGTGATTCTAGGTCAGCCTGTTTATACCTTTGCATTACATTATGGATAATAGTATTAACACTGAGGAGGATGCTCCACTCTCAAATCTAGTATCATTTCTTCCGTTTTTTTGGCAATGAAATTCCAACAGAATCTATTTACAACACTCCTGTCTCTTCTCGGATAAATCTTGAATTTTTAGATAACATGTGTTTTAATCCGCTCGAGTTAAATGACATTGATCATTGTAAAGCGTTGATTGATGATAACGATGTCGAAATAGCACACTGCATATTAATATAGTCACCAGTCAAACTATTACACGGACACAACTTTCTTCTCTGATACAAACACTCTCCATGTTCAACGTAATGAAAATGCATTGTCTTTTCTGCACTTAAATGCTAGGAGTCTTAAAAAACATTTTTCAGAAATTACTGGGTTCATACATAATTTAAAGTTCGAATTCTCTGTTTTGGGATTTTCCGAAAGTTGGCTAAATCCTGCTACCGAACAATTATTTGACATACCCGGCTATATTCCATTTCCATCATCAAGGGCAAAGAAAAGAGGTGGTGGCCTAATATTTTATGTTAATGAAAATATCAAATGTTGTACAGTACGAGAGGATCTTTCAAGCTTTAATGAAGATGGGGAGCATGAATCCCTCTTCTTGGAAATGATATTAAATAACAAAAAATACATAGTGGGTTTATTTTACCGACCACCTGGCAAAAACGTAAACACTTTTAATAGTTACTTGCTTTCAGTTCTCAAGTCACCTGATGTCCAAAAAAATAATTGTGTATTGATGGGAGACATAAACATAGATCTTTTTAAAACAGATAGACACCAACCATCGAAAAACTATTTTGAAACCATGAAATCACACTATTTCTTTCCGCTGATCACAAAGCCAACAAGAGTTCGAGAACGAACAGCAACACTTATAGACCATATATTCACGAATTTTCACGAAGATAACTTATTGTCAGGCATTTTTCTAACTGACATTTCAGATCATTTCCCGGTAATCCATATATTAAAAACAGCGTTGAGTAGTAAACCTGTCCAACGAAACATAACCTATCGTAAAATCACCCCAGAACAAAAAGATTTATTTCTGCATAGAATTCGTGAAACAGACTGGCGTCACATAGACCAACATTGTAATGACCCCAATATTTCCCTGAATGATTTTCTCTCTCAATTTAACCCCATCTATAATGAATGCTTCCCCATGACAACTTTCACTATCTCGACAAAAAAGATTATTAAACCATGGATAACCTATGGGGTTTTGAACTCTATACAAGAAAAAATAGGCTTTACCGACTACACCTTGTTACTCGCGATGCCACTGTTCACAAACAATATAGAGATTATAGAAACAAATTAAATCATACCATTAGAATTTCTAGAAAACAATATTTTGAACAAAAATTTAATGAAAGTAATTTGGACATTAGAGGAACATGGAAGGTATTAAACGAACTTTTGAATAAAAACAATTCCAGGAAGACCCCCGAGTCATTTAACGTGAATGGTGAGACAATAACAGACAACCAAACTATAGCTAACAAATTTAATGAATACTTTAATACAGTTGCCTCGAATCTCGACAGTCAAATTCCATCATCGTCGTCAAAATTCAATGATTATCTCGGCAACCCTGCTCCCAATAATTTCGAATTTGCACGTGTAACCCCAGATAAAGTGAAAGAAACAATACTAAGCCAAAAATCTACATCACCTGGTTTGGATGACATACGTATGTCTGTAATTAAATTAGTCTCCGACCATATTTCCTATCCATATATCTTCTATAATAAATGCATCATTTACATCAGGAATAGTACCTAATTTACTAAAACGAGCAAAAGTAACACCTGTTTTCAAAGTGGATGATCCCTCAACTTTATCCAACTACAGACCAATATCTGTCTTACCGTGTTTCAGTAAAATACTTGAGAAACTTGCTGTCATTAAAATAACGGATTTTTTAGATACAAATGAAACTATTTCTCGAAACCAATACGGGTTTAGAGCCAATCATTCTACTTCACTAGCAGCATGTTCCTTATATGACACACTCATCTCTGCCAAAGAATCTAAATGCTACAGTATTGTTTCTTTCCTTGATCTATCCAAAGCATTTGATACGGTCAACCATACTATTTTACTATCGAAGCTTGAACACTATGGCTTTCGTGGTCTATCAAATACTTGGCTTAATAGCTATCTGTCTGATCGGTCGCAAACTGTAATTCACAATGGCGCTTTATCTGAGCCAATGCCTGTAACGTATGGTGTTCCCCAAGGGTCGATCTTAGGACCTGTCCTCTTTCTTCTCTACATTAATGACATAACCAACGCAACAGCCGTATTAAAAACTACTCTCTTTGCTGATGATACCAGCGTTGTATTTTCTTCAAAAGATCTAACTGATACTATTACTACAATGTCTCAGGAACTTCAAAAATTACATACCTGGTTTTGCTGCAATCGATTGTCATTGAATATAAAGAAAACAAAATATATACTCATAAAACCCAACACGCAGAACAACAACTATCGTCCCCCCATTGTTTATCTGCGGTACGGAAATAGAGTGTGTTCATCAGTTCAAATTCTTAGGCATATATCTCAACGATCAGCTCAATTGGAAATCTCATATTAATTACATATCCAATAAGATATCACGGAACATCGGGACCATATTAAAAATGTCATCAACAACAAAACTCTATTTATTCTTTACTATTCAATGATACTGCCTTACTTGTCGTATTGCAATGTGCTATGGGCCAACACTTTTACTACCCATTTAAATTCCCTATTTTTGCTATAGAAACGCGCCATAAGAGTGATCACGCTATCACAGAAACGAGATCATACATCACCATTGTTCATAGAATTTAACATTTTGCAGATACATAAGCTCAACTTGTATTCTTGTCTACTAGTAGTTCATAAATTTGTCCATCATCTTGACTCGCTACCGTTAGATTTTCAGATATATTTCAGAAGACAGTCTGATGTACATAGATACAACACTAGGGGACAGAATTTTAATGTATATAGACCAATCTATCGCTCAAACCTTTCATTTTATTCCCTCAAAATTAAAGGACCACGGGAGTGGAACAAGTTGCCTCCATCCATTAAAAGTATCAAATCTATTTCATTATTTAAATCAAAATTGAAACAGTATCTGATTGAGAACTGACCTGTTTCACAGTTATTGCATGGATATTCATATGTATATATGTTATATTGAACTCTAATATTCTTCACCAAGCCTCGCTGCTCAGTACATTAATATGTTTGTTTTTCTTGGGATAGAACAAGCCCCTTGGGGTTTTATTCCCGCCAAATTGTACAATTGGCAACATTTGTATGATAAATTAATTTACTAGCCTTCTACTCTGTATGCCATTAGTGTATTTACTTGTTTTTATTTTGGTGAATAAATTCAATTCAATTAAAAAAATATGTCGTGAAATCTAGTTGTAGGGTAAGTACTATATGTTGTGACGTTCGGTTGTAGTGTAAGTACTATATGTCATGACATCCAGTTGTAGGGTAAGTATTATATGTCGTGACATCCAGCTGTAGGGTAAATACTATATGTCGTTACGTGCGGTTGTAGGGTAAGTACTATATGTCGTGACGTCCGGTTGTAGGTTAAATATTCTATGTCGTGACGTCCCGGTGTAGGGTAAGTACTATATGTCATGACATTCAGTTGTATGATAAGTACTTTGTCGTGACATCCAGTTGTATGGTAAGTACAATATTTCGTGACGTCCCGATGGGTATACCACGTTGTATAGAATATGATGTACCACTGTCTCTGTGGATCACGTTTTGTGATAGAAACTCTCACGATATGATATAATCTGTCCTCACCAAGAGTGAAAAGGACATTCCATGGTGATGGGACAGACTTCCTGACGGACGGGTACATCCTAGGTTATGGTGTAAGTTATCAAATATGTTGTGTAAGTAAAATTTGAGAAATGTGTTTTTTAATTGTGATCCACAAGGTTGATCTGTTGTTGTGACTTCAACAGAGTCAAGTATCATATGGTCGCTTTTAGTTCATTTCTATAATCAGTGTCACTTCTCTCACTAATTTATATATTATAACTGAATCCTATTCATAGATATCCCACTTAATTCACTTTCTTAAAATTTGAACCAATAACATGTTTATGTTTGTTTATGTTTATTTGACATCAAATCTCAACAGGTCGATAAAACCCAGTAGCAGAGACGATAATACAATAGTATATAACATAATGAAACATATTAGAATAACATAACACAAACATACATTGTAAAAATAATAAAGTTCAAATATCACAAAACGTGGTGTCAATACAAATATACATAATCATTACTTAAAATAGTACAGATTTACATTGTGATTTAAAAGCGTTCAATCCGGTAAAAATATCGAGATCATGAGTCGACTGAAGCTCGTTAAAAATGTTTTGAGCCCGGATTAAAATGCTATGCTGTCGAACAGTCACACGAGCAGCCGGAGGATAAAATGTACATATCTGACGAGAATTACTCCTCGGGACTCGATATAAAGGTTTACTAGTAAGATCCATACAATTAAAATAACTGTTGACACATTTGTGTAAAAATATCAAGTCATAATATGTGCGTCTATTTTCCAGAGTTGGGAGTCTAAAAGATTTACATAAAGATTGATAAGATGACGAATTGTATACGATAGACAACTTGTAACATAGAAATTTTAAGAATTTGCGTTGTATACCTTAAAGTCGTAGCACTAACGTTTTCTGAGAAGGTGACCAAATTTCACAGGCGTATTCAAGACGACTTCTTACGAGGCACATATAC
Source organism: Hanleya hanleyi (assembly GCA_036873755.1). NCBI lineage: Eukaryota > Metazoa > Mollusca > Polyplacophora > Lepidopleurida > Hanleyidae > Hanleya > Hanleya hanleyi. Next base: position 27,389 of record JAVTVY010054210.1, read on the forward strand.
AATGATTTGATGGCAGATACATTATTAAAAGATTGACAGTTCCTTCGAATAAAACCACACATTCTTCTAGCCTTACTAAGAACAGTATCAACATGAGATTTAAAATTCAAGTTATCTGATAAAATCACACCCAGATCTTTGATTTCTTTGACATTTTGTAATGGAACATCATTTATTGTATATGTTAAATCAGTCTTGTTTCTCTTCAGAGTAAAATTGATAGAGATACATTTTAAAATATTGAGACTGATCTTCCATAATCTACACCACTCAATTGCATTGCTTAGATCAACTTCCAGTGAATAATAATCATTGATTGAGTGAATTACTTTAAAAAACTTAGCATCATCAGCAAACAACAGACATTTACTTTCTGTTAAAACATTGGGAAGATCGTTGATGAATAATAAAAACATACTAGGTCCTAAGATTGAGCCCTGGGGGACTCCGGAAGTAACAGTGCTCCATGGAGATGTCACTCCGTCAATAACAACCCGCTGACTTCTATTATTAAGATAGGATTTGAACCAGTTAAGAATGTTACCACGGACTCCATATTTACTAAGTTTATATACGAGAAGATCATGACTGACTGAAATCAGTATACACCGCGTGGACCTGGGAACGATTCTCAATCTGGTTCGTAACAAAATCAGTAAAACAGGCTAAGTTTGTAATAGTCGACCTATTTGCTGTAAAACCATGCTGTTCATCACAAAGCATAGGAGAGAAGAAATTTACAAAATGGAGATTAACAGCAGATTCGAAAACTTTGCCTACTAAAGGTAACAGAGAAACAGGTCTATAATTGTTGACATTTTGTTTATCCCCAGCTTTGAAAACAGGTACAACATTTGAATATTTAAGAACTGAGGGGAAACTACCGAATTTCAAAGACAAGTTAAATAGTTTGCATAAGGGTACACACAGTTCATCTGCACATGTCTTGAGAACTTTGCCAGTGATATTGTCATAGCCACATGACTTGTAAACGTTTAAGTTTGACAATATTTGGTGCACCTCGTTAAATGATAGAGATAATTCAGAAAAAGTATCACTTGACTCATCGACCATTGGCGGAAAGTTCGAAGCGGCATCACCATTGAATATTGAAGTGAAATAATCATTAAATAAAGAGGCAATATCAACACTTTTCGAAGCTTGGCGATGACCGTCTGACATCGGACCGCTAAACGAACCTTCGCACTTTTTGCGTTTAATGAAACCCTAAAATCGTTTAGGATTTGTGTGGTATACCCATTTTATTGGTTTCAACCACGGTACTTGTTTTAATATTTTCTGTTTTATATTAGTAGGTTTGTTCTTCTGTGTATGAGATATGTTGGCGGGGGGGGCACTATCTAAGCACCTCAGTTGAGGGCCCAGGGGCCGATTGTTTTCTAGTTCATTTGGGATGCATTCTGGCCAATTTTGTTGAATAAAATACAAATCCCATATTTTTATATTGCACCTCAATATAGGTGCCACAATGATGTAGGCCTGTGGTGCACCCTCTACCCTGTACCCGCAGGGCATAGGGTGCACCAGGGGGCGGGTGCACCACAGGCGCCCGCGCATGCGTACATTGGCGTCGCTTACGAGCTCCGAGCTCCAAGAGCTCCGAGCTTTTAACCGGTCCATCCCACAGCTCAGAGCTCTGTAGTTTCTCAAAGGGCGGCTTCTGATTGGACAAGAGCAGCCGAGAATACACCTAACGGGCAAGAACGAATATGACAAGTACAATATAAAATGGGTATACCACACATGCCTTAAGGCGTTACGATAGGGCGTTAGGGCGTTACTATGCCGCGTTAAAGCGTTAAGCTATGGCGTTAAGGCGTTAACCCTACCCGGCCTGGGGGACCAAAATGCCCCGCCCCTACCAAACTTTCTGCGCTATATTCGGAACGACAAAACATTGAGAGCTGACACTCCGAGACTTTATAGTTTATCATATAAGGGTCGTTTTGAGCCTACTTGAAAATCCAAGATGGCGACCACGTGGGGTACCAGAAAAGTGATGTTTTCGTCATATTTCTTCAAAATTTCTGCTTTTCCGCGAAGAAAAATGGGGGCAAAAACTATTTTATTTCACATCACATTAATATTTACTAATTTATTGTGCAGTTTTTGCGGAGAAATTGCATAAATGAAAATTTTTAAAAATCTGACCGAAAAATGTCGTTTTTGAAAAAGACGTCACAGTGACGTCATCAAAGCGGCCATCTTGTTTTTTCCATTTTCTGGTAGAGCTTGACCCATGGGTATAGTGTGGTAAGTTTCAACCCCCCAAAAGCCCAGGTAGGGCTAAGATAAGGAGTTAAGGCGTTGAGATAGGGCGTTGAGGCGTTGAAACGGGCGTTAAGGCGTTAAGGTAGAGTGTTAAGGCGTTGAGACGGGCGTTAATGTGTAACGTCGGGCGTTGACGGCCGTTACTGCATTTCGATGAATTAGTGTCAATTCCACTGTACATAAAAGCAAGCGTATCCCAAAAACGTGCACAGTCAACGTTCAACCGCCAACATGGCTTATACTTGATTTGAGTGCGATATGATTCGACGCCAGAGGCACAAGAAGCCGATGCAGATGCTGAGAATTTGCCAGCTGGTTCTAAGTGTCTGGCGACTGATACTGAAACAGAGACTTGCTGAGATTCTATATACTGATATAGAGAGCTTGGTCTCAGATATTCAGGCTACGTCCCAGGAGAGCCTGAGTGAGAAAGAACCTACCCTTTGGGATCGTATTTTGACAGCAGCTATCAACATTCACACTGCAGCGATCGAGGACGCCGGACAGGATAACTTACAACAGGCGTACGTCCAAATGCGCCCCAGCATCAGGAAAACAGCCATGTCGACCTATGATCGATGAGACCCTGCTACCGCTTGAAATGAAAGGCGACCCCATGAACAGGACCATCATGAAGACCACGCGTCACCTGAAAGAAGATATGTGGCTACCACACACCGAGGCCCTGCAAAATGCGATAGAAATGCGCAAACAACTGTTCCGGGACATATTGCCGTTACAGTAACCTGGCCTGGATCAGAGTGAACATGACCGAAGATTGAACTCTCTGAAATGACGGTTTCTTATTGGACAAGAGCAGCCGAGAATACATCTAACGGGCAAGAACGAATATGACAAATGCAGCCCAAAATAGGGGTTTCTGATTGGACGAGAGCATACTTAAATTGTAAACATACCCAAAGCGGCTCCCCCAGCGTGGGTATGATGTGATGGAGGGGATACTAAACTACATGAAAACTTGTGAACGTGTTGATCTTTCATTCTGTCAACTGCCTGCATCATGGCGTCAATGCCTTGGGATGGGCGTTAAGGCGTTAAGATAGGGCGTTAAGGGGTTAAGATAGGCGTTAAGGCGTCTAAATAGGATTCAAGGCGTTAATATAGGCGTTAAAGCGTTGCCGTAGAATTCTCCACAAGGCGATAGCGCAAATATACTGGGTTTCTGCTTTCAAATATGCCCCTGCTCACCTCCAAA